>JAUBWS010051411.1:0-32902 GCA_032270445.1 Darlingtonia californica
AATAGCACGTGCAAACTCCCTTTAGGCGTGTGTGGGCGCGTGCGCGTGCGATCGCACGCGCTAAAATGACAAGCCTGACGACACTAACTTTGACTTTTCACTCACTTACGAAAATTCCTAAATCCGCCCCTGGGGTGTCATTGAAATTTCAGCCCCCCTAATCGAAATACTGCTCCGCGGTCCCTGCATTATCAGTCTGTTTTAATTGTAATGACAGCATTTAGTAGAAATCTTGATTTGCAATGTGTTGCTCTTGTGTTTTTTTATTTTATTTTATTTTTTTATGTTATATTTCTGTTTCTTTTGTATCTTTTCATTTTTGTATTAGGTTGCACCGCCAATTTTATTAGTTTTAACTAGCTGGTGTCCCTTCCACTATTTGGTGGTAAATATGTTTTCAATTTAAATTTAAATTTCAAATTTCTTCTTGGATGAACTGAAGAAAGAAAGTCCTCTTGGATGAACTGAATCATATTGTATCATACAAGTCTCAAAATTACCAATTTCAGTTTTTTAGCAAGTTTTGTAATTTTGCATGAGACTTGGCTACTCCTTTGTCTGTCTATTCATCAGGAAGGTCAGAACTCTAACTGACTACTGCAATTTGTCCAGAAGATCAGAATTCTAACTAACTAACTGCGTTTTGCTATCTGGAATTTTAAAAATTATTTTTAAATTAAATTCTTAGTTTTCTTTTTTTTCCTTGATAGGGAGACCAACCCTTAACTCATCCCAAAAACGAGTACTGTAAAAACGGGGTGTCATTGCATTGGGATTTTAAAAATAGACCGATACGATCAGCGTTACATTAAGATAACAAATTGATTGAAGTAAAAGTAACTAAAACCTAAAAAAGAAATGACATGCAAATAAAATGAATGCTATTATATATTGAAAAGAAGCTATGAAGACAATATAACTATAGTAATAAATCTTAGGAAAAATAAGCTAGGAAATACTAGAATTGACCAACCTGATGTCACAAATTAAGGTATTGAGATGAGAGTTGCAACAAAATCCCAACATCTGGAATCGAGCTGGGATCAACTAAACTATACACTGCCTACAAATGGTCCTTAGAGACATTGTTAAAATATTTGGTGAACATGTGTTGCATCATTTGAGAAAGTAAACTCGACAGGTGACCAACCACGCTTTAACATGGAGAAAAACCCTTGAAACATGTGGGTTCCTTTTTGATAGCTGACTTGTTTATAAGATTTGCTGAATAGTTTAAAAGCATCTTTTTAACAAGCAAAAATAATCCCTATTTTGTTGTAAAAAAGTAACCACACAATAGCACAAATATGTAATGTGATGTTCCCTTTATTTCTATTGATCTTTACTTAAATAAAAACCTTTGTCTCTTCTCTTGCTCTTTGGCTGAAAGTTTAGCAACTTATATAATTATGTCTAAAAAAAAAAGTTGCTTTTGTAAACAGAATAAAATTATAACTATTTATTAAATCGTATATGATGTTACAGCTGTGGGTTTAGTAAAATCTTAGAGCGCTTTGAATCTTGTTGAAAGGTGTCTTTTCGTTTTTTCAACATAAGTCTTTGCAGGCTTTGCAGTATATTCCATATAATAAATGAGATATGAAACTTATAGGAATGGTATCTATACTTTTTTAAACTGATCTACAAGGGGTTTTGTTGTACGGAAAATATGTTAAACAATGTTGTTGTTCATAATACAATAATTTAATTTTTAAGATGTGAAACATGAAATTTGTTTGCATAGTTGTTTCAGTTTTTTGTTAGACTGGGAACCTTTTATTATGATTGAAATTGCATTTTTTTTAAATAAAAAGAAATGCATCAATAAACTCCTTTATTTGATGTGATATCAAAACTGGTTTTAGTGGATTGTAATAGGGGCAGAGCATTGAACTGAATTCTTTTCATTTTCACCTAACTTTTTTTCAGGTATATAAAAATAATAAGAGAAAGAAATGTCCTCACGTGAATCTGACATCACAATAACAAACGAAGATTCCGGAGATGAACAAGATGCTGATGTAAGGTTCTTTTTTAGTGCAGTTTGTCTCCCTTTAAATGAGAAGTAGAGAGTAATCCCTTCACAGAAATATGTTACTATATTTTATTTTCATTATTTTATATTATAGTTATTATACTTTATACTATATCTTTCTAGAGCTATGGGGAAGAATCTTCACCAGCAACAAATACTGACATACCAGTTCTTGGCAATGAGCGTGTCATGTGTACAGGTTTACAATTTTGAATGATTAGCCTTTTCATTATTGAATAAACAATAATTATTCAATTATTATTGAATAACCAAGCCCTAAAACCCCTTGCCTGCATATGTATACTTACCTGACTCACGTACATGTACATTGAGCTTTGAGTTTCGAAACTTGAGTTCAAGTTTTGAAACTTCAAAATTGTTTTAAATGAGAATTTGTCATTTCATAACAGAAAACGTTATATACATTACTTGACCCGTGAGTTAAGGTAAGTATGCATATGCAGGCAAATTTAAATGAGAATTTGTCATTCATAACAGAAAACGTTATACTTGCCTTGACTCACAGGGGTAGCATTCAAGTAGTCAATAAAAATCACTGATTGCATAGGAAGGTTCTTAAAGAAAATTGAATGGCTAAGTTTATGAATCCAATTTTTTTGTGTTTCTTTTTCAGCTGCGGATGTGACATATTTATGTCCAAACACAGATATCATAGAAGGATCTTTGTATATTACAAATTACAGATTATATTTTCAATCTTCAAAGGTAATTGCCCCCGCAAGGGGGCTTCTGTTGTTTCATGAGAGCGAACGGGTGGTCAAAAAATTATTCATCTTTTTCTTCAGACCAATTGTTCCGCTTATACGGAATTCTTTCTTCAGATCAATTGTTCCGGTTATACGGAATGCATAACGGCTATAGCGAAAGAGTGTTTTTATTGAAAACGGCTCTTCTTTTTTTTAAATGAGTTTTATACTCAAATTCTTCCACTATTGTTAATAAGTAAATATGTTTATGTAAACACAATAAAGAGTGCTAAAATGAAGTTTCAGCAAATGTGCTCGCTTATCCATTAAATATTTTAAGTCATTTTTAGAACAAACTACAAATTACTAAGGCAAACCCGGTCAACCCAGTTTAACCCGGTTAACAGGGCACCATTTTGATATAAATTTCGCTTTCCCTGCGCTTCTCGCTTCAGCGCACGCTCCGCTGTAAAGTCACTTCTGCCAGTGTGTTTACAGCGGAGCGTGCTCTGAAGCGAAAAGCAGATCTGAATATCAGGTAATCGATATGAAGTCTTATGTTAGGCAGGGGCATTGTAGCGTAAGCTAAATCTAGTAAATTAGTTATTTTTATAACAGATAACTGATTTTTCTACTAGCCTCAATTATTCCAGTCTTGGTACTCTGCAATCTAAGGTTTTTCCCTATTTGCATTGGCAAACAAATTCTGAAGCAAGCCTTTTATTGAGCATGCAAATTATGTTTATAAAAAAAAATTTCTTTTCACAAAAATCAAAATTGATTTATTGATACTTTGATCTTCCTGAAAACCTAATATTATCAAAGCATGTTTGTTCAATACCAAATTGCAAAATAAACGCTAATTTCAACCCAATTTTAATAAAAAAGATAAGATGCTATTGAGCCAAGTTTTGCCGAGAAAAACAACTGGATTTTTCTGTTAAGACAGCAAAAAATTGTCGCAGCAATCCAAGAGCTGCACCTGATGCATAGGCATAAGAATAGAGAAACTAGTGTTTAGCTTCATGTAATACATGTAGAAACTTCAATTAGTAGTATATGCAGATGAAATGAATACAGGATAAACTATGTGCTGTAGACTACACTCTCCTGTAAAAGGGTCTGCTATTATTTCTATGGATTAACTTTTCCTGACAAACAAAAAAAGGCCTTGCTTTTAAGATGATAATTCCTGCAGTTATATTGTATTGTTTTTCTCTTTAGGACTCAATGGCTATAGATATGCCTTTAGGCAATATTTCAAAAGTTGAAAAAATTGGCAGTTCAAACAAGCAAAAGCAAGATACTTATGGTTTAGAAATTATATGTAAGGTAATATACAAGCTGGTGTTTCTAAAAACTTTCTTTGGATTTGTTGAACAATGAACGACAATAAAATGGTGTGTGCATTTTAAAGAACTGCAATAAATTAGCCATTAAAGTCGATATATTAAGAAATTACCACTACCATCATTTTTACTAAGGTTTTTAGAACTGTTCAAGAAGTATAAAGGCCACGCGGAAGGGCGTTTGAAACTAAAGAAACCAACCAAGTTACAAGAGACACTAATCCACACCTGTCTTGTAAAAAATCCCTTTTGTAATATGGAATTATAAAAATATTGGAAAGTTCTTCACACATAATCTGTTTACTTACTCACTTATATTTTAATATGCACTTGTCATCGTCATTTTTGGTATTTCCTGCATTCTCTTGTTCTGTGTAATGGACTGTTTAGGCAGGGAACAGTGAATAGTGAAAAAACATGAATCTTTCATTTTATTTCAGGATATGAGAAACCTGAAGTTTTCTTTGAAGCACGACAGTAATCCTAGAAGGAAGATTTTTGATTCAATTCAGGTAAAGTGGTTTTTTCAATTTACAGTTAGTGTCTTTTCTTTTAATGGTCACTTGTTTAGTTATATTGTAATTTGCTGTCACTGAGAAAACTATATATGTTCCCATTTAACTTTAGAAACTTTAGATACAGTCAGCAGGGCAAACCTAGCTGTTGTTTTAAGATAAATATTATTTATGAGCATAAGAGATAGAAACGTTTGAAGGTTGTTTTAGAAGATTAAGTAAAACACTTCTAAGCATGTTCGTTATGTTGTTACTCCTATGTTAATGCGATAAATCACTTTTTATACAATGTAATATATTTTTAGACTTATGCATTTCCAATCTCCAATGGAAGGGTATGTACTTTATATGTGTTAATTTTTTTAATGAAAGATCGATTATTTTTGTTACAATTATTTTGTATTGTGAAGGTATTGTCTTCTGTTATTTAGAGTTTCTTTGCTTTTGAATACGATGCTGAATACAAAGTAAATGGTTGGGATGTTTATGATGCTACTAAAGAAATGCAAAGAATGGTAAAATAATTTCTAACCATAATTGTATTATTTCTACACCATGCCAATACCGTTAACTCGGTGTCATGTGTAGTCAAATGGTTGTTTACATCTGTTCATATGTGTAGGCTGTTTATTCTTTCTTCTTGTTAGGGATTACCAACAGATTGCTGGAGGTTTACAGAGCTAAATAAAGACTATCGACTGTGTGACACCTACCCAGCTGTGGTGAGTTTTGGAGTTTCTAAGATTATTTGGTTAACTCTTCAGTACTACAGATTGATAATTAACAACATAAAAATCAGGGTATATGCCATTTGATTAATTACAGATCATGTCTATAATAGCATTGAAAAGACCCCAAACATTGTTTGTAATGTCAACTCCTCAAAAGCATTTTATTGCTTTGCAACTAATTTTAAATGTGCTTGCATTTTATTGTAAAGCAGTAAGTTATTATACCCGAAAAAGTTTACTTATTTTCAAAATTTCTGTTAATTATTTATTGTAGTTGGCTGTACCATCACAAATCTGCGATGATGATGTTCAAAAATGTTCAACATTCAGAAGCAAATCTCGTTTTCCTGTATGTATAGTTTAAATGAAAAAAGACCAGCAAAGTTGATGTTTTTATGTTTATTTTGAAGAAAGCTAAATTATCATAGTATGGTGATTTATGCAGGATTTCATAATTTTTTTTCGTAGGTCCTTTCATGGTTGCATCCTTCTAATAATGCTTCGATTACAAGATGCAGTCAACCTAATATTGGTGTTGGTGGCGTGAGGAGAAATAAAGATGACGAAAAATATATTTCTGTAAGTTCATTTCCTGATCTGTTGTTCTTCCTTTTTCTTCCTTCCTTTAAAGATTGGACCAAATTCTAATTTATGCATTTAAATCTCGCCTCATTACTTCTTTGACGGATCTTACGAAAAATAAATGTTAGCTTAGGGATGGTGTCATAAATATCGTTCCTGTTCGTTTCCTTTATATGAAAAAATCGTTCTCAAATTAAAATTGAAAAGAAAGGTTCGTTCGGTCAAATTATTTTCAGATAGTTCCTTTAAACATGCAATTCGCTCCTTGAAATGTTTAATTCGTTCCAAAGTTATTGGTGAATTCGTACCGAAAATTAACGAATTAGTTGAGTTTAGCATTTTGTTTTCACTGCCAGGGGTGTAATTGACACCTTGCCTTCCTTATGGTAGCTGACTTTTATTGTGCTCATTTTCTATGCAATAGGCAATTTTGGAGGCCAATCTTCAATGTCACATTTTATTTATTATGGATGCACGGCCGAAAATCAATGCAGTGGCCAATCAAGCTAAAGGTGGTGGTTATGAAGATATTGAGCATTACCCAAATACTGAACTAGTTTTCTTGGACATTGCAAATATTCATGTAATGAGAGATAGGTATGGTATGATATTCTAGATCTTAGAGTTCTTCTTTTTTCCCACTGTCTATTGAGGGATCAATTCAAAGATCACATTTTTTCAATCGATTCCATGATTCCAGTAACTTATTTCAATAAACCTCTTTATTTCCAAGAAGGTTTTCTAGTACTTTATTGCATGAAAATTTCGCGGCATCAAATTTTCACAATTCGCGGTCCCGATCACAAAACCGTGAAAGTATAATGACGCGAATATCGTTTTCATCAAACCGCGAAGTTAAAATGCTTCAAAAAATCATGTATATTGCCCAAAGTATTATGTCGACGTATTATTAACGTCACATTAACTTTGAAATGACGTTTTGTGCCAACTTTGATATTTACGAAAAGAAATTTTTAGCTCAGTTACAAAATCAAGATTTCGTTATAAAATAGCATTTCGATC
The DNA here is from genome assembly GCA_032270445.1 of Darlingtonia californica. Taxonomy (NCBI): domain Eukaryota; kingdom Viridiplantae; phylum Streptophyta; class Magnoliopsida; order Ericales; family Sarraceniaceae; genus Darlingtonia; species Darlingtonia californica. The sequence continues at coordinate 6,943 of JAUBWS010051411.1, forward strand.
AAACAGCGAAATTAAAATGCCGCGAAACCCAAAATTTTCTCAAAAAATCGCGATATTAAAATGCCGCAAAATTTTCATGCAATAAAGTATTTAAAAGTATTACCATGCTTTTTGCAAAAAGTGTATAGTTCTCACTTAACACCAAACTCGCTTTTAGAAAATTGAAATGCTTAGTCTCTACGATATTAGCATTTAGTACTGGGGGAAGCACTGGTTATTAATTAATTGTTATTTTTCGATTACAAGCGATCAGTAGCAGATTGTTGTTATTGATTTGTCCTTCTCCCGACGTTTTTTTAAATCGAAATATAAGATGTCCTGTGACCTGAGTTAGCTAATAATAAATGACAATAGATTGTAATATTTCTCTTGGTAGTTTAAGAAAATTGAAAGATATGGTTCACCCATCAGTAGATGATGCCCATTTTCTATCAAACCTTGAATCTACTAAATGGTTGGAATATATCAAAGTACGTAAGACGTTATTATTTAACAATAATGTCTGGCTATTAACTTTTTAAATTATGCCAAAAACAAATGATATTTATAAGTGATATGTTAATAGTAAAAATTTAAGGAGAAGCAAAAGGGGGTAACTTCAGTTAAGCATAAAAGAGGAAAAAATTTGAAAAATTTCATATGCCAGTGAACATGGGATAATGCGAATACTCAACGTCTTGAAATGAATAAGATCTCATTTTTTGTCTTGACTTTTCTTATTCCTCTGATATGGAGTAAGAAGAAGTTTATTTGAATCAATCAGGAAAGACGTTATTAAGAAGTCTAACTTGTTCTTACCGTTTACTTGTTCTTACTTGTTTCTTATGGCTTTTATTTTTACGGGAGAGCGGAGCGCTACTGCGTGTAGTGTATCCCGTTTTCATTTCATCGGCGAACTCCTACTCCTACTGTCAGTTTCTACATGTATTACCTGAAGTTCGACACCAGTTTTTATATGCGTACGCGTCACGTAATTCATGTGGATTTAGCCTTTACACGGACTGTGGCATATATGTAGGATTACACATATTGTTAGGCTTATCCGGGGGCTGCAATATTTGAAAACAGATGTTAACCACTTCTGTGCCGGGAATTTTCAACATTTTGGGAATCTTTGGAGATAGACTATTTTTTTGACCGGGGACCGCTCCCTGGTGCATGGATCGCGGAGCTCCTAGGTCACTACCCAGGGGTCAGCACAGCACAAAATCCATCGGCACTTAAGTGGTCAAGAAAACTTGGAATTTTCAAAGATCGGGAAATCGGAGAATAACCGGAAACATGTTCTTAAAACATAAAAAACATTTAAAGTGTCTCTTATGACAAAAATAAGAATACATTTGACGATGTTTAATTAAAAAATTATTTTTTCCATTGATACGAAAGAAATTGACGTTTTTAAATTTTGACCCTGATTTTTTTTCAGAGTCTAAATGCCAGGGGGGGGAATAAGAATGTCCTGGGTAGAAAATTTTCGAAAAATTAACGTATATTCCGGACTCAAGAGTACTTAAGTCATACCGTCAACTGGGGTGACTTGCACACACATAGGGTGTCTTGCATAAAAAATTTCTCAAGATTTTTATATAAAATACTTACTAATACTTACTAATGCTACAATTATGCCAACTGAAATTATATTCGTTCAAAATAATCAATCAAATATTGAATTTCTAACATACAGTACAAATTTTACATTTCTTTCACTTACAGGCGATCATAGCTGGTGCAGTGAGAATTGCTGATACAGTTGATCGATGTAGAACGTCTTGCATTGTCCATTGTAGTGATGGGTGGGATAGAACACCACAGGTTTGAACTTTCTTAATTGCAATCAAATTATATCATGTTTCTATTAGAATCCTTAGTATCTCCAATCGAAAATCGTAATTTGGAGCTCTTTATAATTAGGTTAATTTAAAGTACGTTTTTTTTCCAAAAACGAGAAGATTTAATGAATAATAATCAACTGTACAGTATTACACGATTCTGATTTGTTGAAACGTCATACAATTAATCCGTAACAGTCCTTTCCTGAGATTATTGTTTTCAAATCTGGTCTCGTTTTCAAAAACATTTTGTCTTGACAACAAACTCCCAATTGTATCATTATAATTATCAATTCTTTGTATAATTTTGATTTATAGTCGGTTGTCATGACTATATTTGATTTGACGTGCCTGACGTGCTTAAATCAATCTCGGGAGAGGTGTATTAACTCATCCAGTGAAGTGGCTTCCAAAATTTAATTGACGTCGAAACATATGAAAATACACGGAGCTGAATTGAAAACAGTTACTGTAAATGTTTATAAAAACCAAACCATTGGTTGATGATTAACCAGTAATCAATTAATGATAATTCGTCCTCGTCTCGTACTAACACATGTTTCAATTCTTTTTTAGCTTACATCATTAGCAATGTTGTTACTTGACCCGTTTTATAGAACTCTGGTTGGGTTCGAGGTTAGTTAAGTTTCTGCTGTATTTGGTTTTATTTGACAAATTTGATGTTTGTTTGATACAAAGCTTTGCTTTTGTTTGTTTCATCAGTTATTAGGATGTTCTACCGACGTTTAAATCTTGTAAAATATATCACTCAAATTTTTAAGATAGTTATTTAGCCACTCAAGCTAAGTTCAATGAAACGAGGTGAATGGTATTAAAATAAAATTTCCTTGAAAAAGTGATGGGATTTTACGTGGAAATTATTCACATGCAAGATTTCGAACAGATCGAGACAATTTTTGTTTAACACCATAGATCGCAAAGATCTTTCACAATAATCTTTTTCGTACTTTCTATAGATTCTTAGGTACGAGAGGAAATTTTAATTAATTATCTTTCATCATCAGGTATTAATTGAAAAGGAATGGTGCAGTTTTGGTCACAAATTTGCTCAGGTAGGTTTGAAATTCACATCCCAGTAGACAAAATTAGTAAAAATAATCCTGCGCGCCGATTAAATAGAAAAACACCCCCACATAGGGTTTTTTCAAGATTTTGCCCACTGGTATTGCACTAATTGTGATTTCCTGTGTTTACATTGGACCTGAAAGGCATGATATTGCTTCTTTCCTAGCAGAGCAAAAATGTGTATTTTGTGGCATAGATGACATCAATTTTGGGTGTGAAGGGTGGAAGAAGGCTACGCTAATTAAGGCCATCAATTACTTGCATAATAGACAAAATAGGGATATTATCTGAATCATATGCGATAAATCAGCATATTACATACTTTTTGCATGTTCATCAAATATATACAGGATATGATTATCCTGCGATAGTGTTATGAGTTGAATTTTTTTTACATTTCAGCGTTGTGGATTAGGTGATAAAAACTACTCTGATGACCAAAGGAGTCCGATTTTCGTACAGTTCATTGATGCAGTTTGGCAAGTCACCAGACAATTCCCATGTGCATTTGAATTCAATGAAAATTTCCTAATTACAATATTGGATCACATGAATAGGTAATTGAATTGAATTTACTTTGTTGTGAGAAATATTTGCGGGAAGAAAATAATTTGGAGACTTTTTAGGCGACTTTAATTTCGTCAGAAAGTTCAAATTCTAAATTATAAGATAACAAATATGTTACGGGTTAAAAATTCGCGAATGAATTTTTCCCACCATTTTTTAATCTTTAACAACAACCTGCAAAATCAAGTTCCTGGTTACACTAATTTGTTTTTAGAGAAATGGCATCAATGAAATTTTTTATCTTTATTATAGTTGCCTTTTTGGAACTTTCTTGTACAACTCAGAAACGGACCGTGTTAAAGAGGTAGGCTACTTTATGAACAATATAGAAAATAACAAGTTTTTTGTATACTTCCGCTCACCTTGTTTTTCGTAAATGTTTCATGGAGGCAGGTTCTTCTATTTTCTAAATAGAATTGAGTATCTTCATGTCATGTAACAGTAAACATTTAATATATCATTAACGGTTCTTTTGTTTATTTTTTTAGAACGTTAAAGGGAAAACACACTCGTTGTGGTCACACATAAATAGTAAGGTAAAAAAGTCATACTGTGTTCTACCAGCCCCAAATTTGGAAAAAGAAAAGATTAAATTTTCATTTCAGTTTTAAGTTGCTACAGGAAAAATATTTCAAATTACTGCCATAGTGTTTTCAGCTTTCATTTCAGATATTGTAGTTATTTTTCAAATATTTCCAAATATTTTTAATGTCAGAATTTAACAATTATGACTGTCCACAATATTATCATATCTCTTATATCTACACATAAGTATTTTAACTCAGATTATATTATTACCTTCTCTAATAAAATCCTATTTTCGTTAATTTAGAGGGATGATCATTTGAATCCGTTGTATGCCAAGCTCTTACATCAACACGTAAGATTCATTCGTCCTTTGTTCGTTGTATATGATAATTCTTTCCTTTGTTCGTTGTATATGATAATTGTTTCTTTAGTTCTACAGAAAAGCTATCAAACATTGTTTGCATCACATACTTTGCTATTTGCTAAGTTATTATTCCTGAAAATGTGTGATTGTAACATAGTTATATCGATCTAAATCTATCAGAGCCTATGAGTAGCGATGTTAATTCTCTCTGATTTTCTATGTATCACACATTTTTCAAAACAAAATCCTGAAACCTTTTATTCTTTAAGTCAGATCCCTGAAACCAGAGCACTGGGCCTTATCGCTAGAAGACTCCAATCAGACTGGATCAAACTGGTTGTCCGAACTTATTGGTCCAGATAACAATTAGAATATTTCTAATCTGTCTGACTGATCCAAAGCTCATTTATTGTTGTGATAGTCGTACTTGTTACGTAATTAGAATCGCACTACCCGTTTGAACATTAGTTTTATGCCAAATACTTATTTTTCTCCATAGGTGTTATTACCTGTTCCAAGTGTTCGACAACTTCGCTTATGGAAGAGTTTATACATGAGATGGAACCCTAGAATGCAACCTCAGGTTATTATTATATAAAACTATCGCGCGTGTGTCATATATATCGTTCAAGTGCCAAGTTTTCCGTAAAAAAATCTGTAAGATAAAATTGGATAATCAAGACAAATCCACCCAATGACTCGTTTTTCCAAACATATTTTACTGAATTTCCCACGGAATCTGAATGGCACAAAAGCTTCCTATAAAAAAGGATTACACGTCCTGGGAATTCTGAAAAGCCCTGTGATTGAAAAAGTGTTTTTGATTTTTATTTCGATAAAGAAGATTTCGAAAATTCTTTGAATAATTTTAACTGTAAATTTACGTTGTGCTTGTTGTTTCTAATGATTTGTATGATACTGTGTGTGTTCGTATGTTATTCATGTTAACGAAAATGGGCTTTTCCAGAAAAAATCTATTCATCCTCTGTTGAGGATATTAACTTACACGAAAAATATTATGTCCCCCTGAATGTCCAAAATTAGTAATTCAACCCCCTGGGATTTGTCCTATTTTAGCATTGAGACCCCCTAGACATCCACACATTGTGACCAGTGAGACCCCCTGGACGTCCGATATCCTCAACATAGGGTATATAGTTTTTTTCTGGAAAAGCCAAATTTAGTTAGTGTTATTATTTTCGCTCTCGATAGTTTATGTGAGAACTTGATATAAGTGCTTTGGATGTTATTGATTCGATCCTGGAAAACTGAAATTGACTTTAAATCTTTACTTAGAATCCTGTAAAATCGCGGGAACAACAGTAAGCTATATCCTGGAAAAGTAGAAGATGGATCTTGAAAAACTTTGATTTTCAATTTCTGTGGAAGCCCTCATAAAGCGTTGCTGAGAAAATCATTGATCTCCACAAGATCTTAAAATAAAAATTTGGGTTCAGTGACCGTTTACATGAGTTTTTCATTTCGGGGTAGTATAAGTAACTAAAGGTTTTCCCTTGAGACCGAAATTAGTTTGATCTGTCTAAAAAAGACCGACAGGAATATCATTTCGGATAGTTTCAAGTTATGAAATTACAAATATGTATTTCTCATGTAAAAGGACTCCGATACATGCTTGAATTTCTTTGCAATATTGAAATATATTGTGATGTCTTACCTTGCTTTCTGATTTTGAATTAAAAGTGTAAAGGTTTTGATATAATTTTTCTAGGAATCGATGGAAAATATCAACAAAATCCTATTCGCCCGTGTCCAACAGGTAATCATCAACATTCTAGCAGTTGGAAGTTTTACTTTATAAGGAAATTAATTATTACAGGATTATTTCGTGCGAAATTAATTTTTGCAGATTTGGCCCTAAACGCAAAATGCAAATTGCCCTTTTGGCAAAACTAATCTTGTCGTTTGAACCCCTAATTTCATTAACGGATTCTCTGCTTGTGTTCACTAATAAAAACATTCTCCGTTAAAACATTCGTAGTTTGGCGTTCATTGGCCCAGTAGGGCTCAAATTAAAGACATTACAATGTAATTTTCAAAGAATAATCGTTAATGTTGACGAAAGATCACTCACAATTCTTCCATTAGCTTATTGTCAGTAGGAGTGAAAATGAATTTCAAGTACTTCACTTTATTTCTTAGCTTCGATCGATGTGTGAAAAATTACAAAGTGAACTGGACGCACGAGCTAAAATTGAAGTATCGCCTGGTACTAACGAATCACGAAACTCTCAAACATGGCCAAATGCTGGCCACGTTAGTCCTGTATGACGTATTTGTGGTCAAGTTATCAACCAAGCGATGTTTTGATCTGCGAGATAGATAATGCACTGGAATTCATGTGTTCCATTTAACATGACATCAAACATGGAAGTTGTGACAATTGAAATTCTGAAATCAATTTCATTATCAGATAACAGATAAAAGGTTGTTTGTTTTATCTAAGCAACTTCAACCTTTATTTCGTCAAGCACCGACGTCTATTTGAGCGCCTTGACGAAACTGCTTAGATAAATCTATTGTTCGTCGATGGATCCTTTTTTACTCGTCTTGTGGTAGAATTCGATTAGGTCTGCAGAATTCGGTTGAACCAATCAAATTGCTGGAAAGTGTAAACATTTAAACTTTGCATTGTATTGAAGCAATGAACTAAGCATGAGATTAGGTAGTGTTTTCGAGGACATTTTTTAAGACATTGAAGAGAGGATTTGTGTGGTTTAGTTAACAAAACAAAGGGAAAGTAAAACAAGGATAAAAGCCACTATAAAATCCTTAATCTCTTATATCCTAGTCTGTCCAGAAAAAAATTAATATTTCTCAGAAACAGTTTTCATAAAAACCTGTAAAATTCGATCTAACGTAAAAAGCTCTCCTTACAAAAAGGCGCGTGCTTTATTTTGGCTTTATTACGCAAGAAACACTCATAAGACTATTCTGTCGAGTTTCGGGAAAAATCATTAATAATACTTATTACTTGGCATGATTAGGCTAGCCTGTAGGCTGCTGCAATATATTGTGAATAATTATTCGATTAGCTGAAAGAAAAAATAAATGTTTATGGAAAAATTTATCCTTATTTTTGTTTTTTCTCCATCTTACGTACTTACGTAAAGGGGAATTAGACAGGTGGACACAATCCGAAAGACAAATAAGTTTGATGTTTTGATACGAAAAAGTATAGTGTTTCTTTTTCCCATAGCTTCACTCTTTACATTTCTTTTTACGTTTTCTTAATCTTTTTGATTTCGTTTCTTTCCTATCGCATTCTTTGTTTTATTATCTTATATAAAGGTAAATATATGTATACGATGTTATCTTTTCTTGTGATGTTAACGTGGTTTTCTGCTTTCTTAGACGAAAAGGAATTTAGAAATGGTGGTCGCATTGAAAAGGAAGGTTTTGAAAAGGATATTTAATCATATATTGGCGTAAAATATATCTTTCGTACCAAATATCCAGAAAAAATGACCCTTTTAGTTTGAAAAAGGTAATCACAGCAAAAACCCCAGTTGCATAGTTACTGAATTGTGGAAGACACAGATCATAGTTATAGGTAAATCTTTATTGCAATGTTTATTTTTTCCATATGCCTATTGAAATATGGTGTAAGAAATTTGTGATTTGTAACATTTTTTGACTTTAAATAGTAATTTTTGGTACAATTCAATTTATTTTAGTAACATACGTAATTTTATTATTGTTAAGAAATTAATGTAACATAATATGTTTATATTTAAGAATGGAAAAGATTTTAACATCTGAAATCTTTGATTATCTTCCTACAAAAAAATTCTGTTCACAATTGTTTTAAGAACACTTTTTCCGACTTGCGACTTAGGTATGTCAAAGGAAATGTCATAGAGTGATAACAATTCAGTCAGCAAAGCTTCGAACGTCAAGTTTCACCTCCCACATTTTTCATATCAAATTTAAAAATAGAAATAAAATAAAATCCATTCAGTTTTTAGGGTAGGGGCTTTGGTTTACTCATGGAAAGGCATTTGATGGCTTACTGAAGAATGCATTTTTTTGAATTTTCATGCATTTCAGAAAATCAGATTAGATTTGACATATTGAAGAACCGTTTAAGGAAATTGCTTACGGTAATGTTTGATGAAAAACAAAGTGCCTAAAAAAAGGAATTAATAATATTTTGTTTCTGTTTTTAAAGGTAATATAGGATAGGATACTAATAGCATGCAATAGATTTCATCCCCAAAAGAAATTTAATCCCGCAGGTACAGATGGGTCATTGTTGTCTGCCCAGATGGTACACCAAAATTTGGATCAATTAAAGAATTGACAAAGGTAATATTTTGTTCATTGCTTTGTTTGCATCGGTAAGGTGACTTGAAATTCAACGGGGTTCCAAGGAAAGGTTTAAATATTTTTATTTCAAAATAATTGGCCATTTTTACTTTTTTGGATACTGTTTGAGTTAAGTTTTGAAGGTGTTTGAACTAAGATTTTCGAGCTGCGTTCTCCGAATAAGGTAGTTTTCTTTAAATTTATTTTTTTATAAAACTTCAAACGTTGATGTAGAGCAATGTTGCGCTCTCTCGAGAATATCTTTAATATATACCAAAAGCAGATCTCGTGGAATGATCTTCATTGTGCTCATGAATCAATCTCTAATATTTTTTGTAAACCAGTTCTCAGTATAGTTGTATATTCTTATAAACTATCGGAATCTAGGGGGATTTATCCTAATCTTTCACCTTAAATCTTTTTGATTTTCATTAGCAAAAACCTCAAAATCATCGATTGTTGTAAAAAAGAACTCGCATGAAATAGAATTGGACGGATTTCTTTACCTGGTCCACAGTCTCAGAGTTTTTTCTTGGAGATGTTAAGAAAAGAGAATAAGATATTTACAAAAAGAAAGAATGATTTTGTACAAAAATCGAGTGATGATCTAGTTTGGGTATAATTGATCTTATTCAGAGAAATTTTGGCTTGGAGAAAACTTTGCGTAATAGCTTAAATGGCTTGAAATCGCCGCATTAAGTCCGCGCGAATTTTTTTGGCTGTGCTAAATTAACCTCCGTGTCAAGATTTCTCCGAATAAGGCGGTATGTCAATCAATTAAAGACTGCAGAAGGATGAATTTTGAGATTTTTATGTCTAATGCAATTGTTATCGAAATGTGGACGAAAAATAATTGTATTATATTACAAGCAAAGCTTAGATCGTAAGACATTTTTCCTAAGTTATCTTATATTTAGGTTCGCCTAGAAATTATGATATATTTTAAGTAACATTTGTGTAGAATTGATGAGATTCGTTTGTGGTTACATCTCTATAAACTGACGTTCATCATTATTTTATTTTCGCAATCCATTTATTGTTTCATTTATGTATTCGTTGATTTATTTTTATTGATCATAATCCTATTTGATTTCAATATCAAAATACAATTATTTATTAATGACGTCATCACATTTCATCGAATGAGAAGTTGTCATGGTTGCTGTACTATTAAAAAGTCTTTTACCATTACCGAGCCGCAATAATAACAATCAAATGTATTCAGTGCGCAGTAGGGGTTTAAAATAGACCTAAATTTATCCCCATTCCTGGCTGCTGTCCTTAAAGGTGTTGAGTAATTTTTGACAAAATCTGTGATCACCCTTCGCGATCTTCCCTTCTTGACGTCAAGCCATACGAGTTTAAAATTCCAATTGATTTGCAGGGTTTTTCCACTGATGTCATTGGTCACTTTGACTCAAATATTTTTAGCTTCATTTGCAAAAAAATTCAATTGATTTGCGTATTTGACCTGCAAAATAGACCTCAATGCGCTGTTTGAATTCGTATATAAATTAAACACTCTGAAGTCCAAGTTTAACAGAAGATTTTAAGTCTTAACAACATATAGAGTTGAATCACATTTCTGAACTCAAGATGACTAGACGGCGAAAGAGTACTCAATCTAATTTGCTGCGTCAAGTCTTGTTAAGGTTAGTTAAAATCATGATTAATTGACAATTTCTGTAACCTTGTAAGCTCAAAACTTTAATCATCCTCAGGGAAGGTTTCAGAATTTTTGGAAGAAAAAGGCATAAAGTCATTCGTAATGTAGTTTTTATATTGAAAATTATAAAAAAAACAAAAGTAATTTTTCTGAATGTTGAAAAGAGGGAGAAGATGCGACGGGCGATTTTTTAGCCATCACTTCTGTTAGATGCAGCGGTGTTTTGACAAAGAAAGATTCAATTTTTTTTACATTACTAACGACCTTTAGGCTACAAATAAAATAGATCTACTTTCAATTATGACCAAGTCTATTGCCGATAAAATCCTATCACCTTATTAATAAAGATTATTAAGTAGTCTTACGAGTAATTCAGGTCGGATATTAAAGTAGTAGAAAATACCGGAAAATGTAGTCTATGATATCGCGTCGTCCTGCAACAACAATAAACAGATGAAATCCATGTCTTTAAGAAATTCGTATTCTGAATTTTCGGCTTTTTTATAAATGTTAGTGTTGCTACTGATGGGATAGATTCTGGCTCTTAGAATGTTTGTACAATCTTGTATTTAAAAGGTCTAAAATTACACAATGTTTGGTTTTGAAAGGCAAGTCATTTTTTAGAGTATCTTTTAATCTGTTTGTACGTAAGCGTTCTTTTAATTTTCGTCTTAACCCTTAAATACCATAATTTCTGAGTGCGGAAAAAATTTTCTAGGCTAAATTTTCATCAAATATAGAGAACATGATTTTTATTTTGAAGCCAACTTTAAGGCGTCGGGCTCATGATCCGAGGTTTGGCATCGTCGATTGGAACAAATGTAGTGAGGTGATCTCTCACTATTAATTTCACAAGTCATCACAATGTCGTTACAATTTAGGTTTAGCTGTTTCAAACCGAAACGGCTGTAGGGCATCTGAGGGGCTGGGGGCGTTGTTTAGGTAGGATTTTAGTAGCCCCCCAGTAGAAACAACCACATCACCATGGGCGGATAGAGACTATGTGAAAGTTGTGATTTCACATAGTTAAGTAGTCTGAAATTTCCAAAATCGGGAAAATTTTATAGACATTTCGGGAAGAATCGGGGAAATTTAATCAGAAAATCTGAAAAATTCGTTTGAAGAGTCTATATCCGCCCCTGATCACAGTTTCTAACTGTGGAATAGGTTAGGCTGTACCAGACTCTTCATACTGTAGAACACGTAACGTACCGAGGGAAGTCAAATTTTCAGTACTGGTGCGGTGGTACAGGCTAGGTTATTCTGGGCTAGCCACTCAAAATAAATCCATTATCACCATCATCATCATTATCATCATCCTCCTCATTATATCAGAGAAAGATAAAAGCAAGAATAATACTTTCAGAAAACGAAGTTTTTTTCTCGTTATACCAGTTGCAATTTCTTTTCCATCGCTTTGTTGACGTGATATTTTCTCATCTCGAATGACTTCACAGTTATGTCTTTGTTTTTACAGACGTGGTCGAAAAATTTATTTAGTATCTAAACAAAATGTTAAGTAGAAAATGATCAAGACCCAAAAAAATCAGAAGAAAACAAATTTCGACGCGATTTCTGAATTTTGGCTGACAAATTTTCCAACTAAATATATTCCAACTTGCGCTTCGCCCTCGTGACTATCATTGGTCAGAATATTTCCAACTTCCCATTACTTGTGGTTTTAATGGTGGTAGTGCTGTTGCTGCTGCAGATTATTATGTTGCATTAGATGTGAAATTTATAATGGCTGTGGTTGGAGCTGTTAGTTTCGGCAGTGATGTTGATGGTCGTGTTGTTGTTGGTGATGGGGATGGTTGTGGGGGTAGTTTCGGATGATAGCCAGGTACCCGTCCCGTTGTATCTATTATCTGTGAACTTTTGGCCCAATTGATTCACTTATAAGATCTGATTGGTTATTTTGATCATTTTGGGACGAGAAAGTCACTTGGAAAGTTGGAAATTCAAGTTGATATCTTCCTAAATTTCAATGCTAAATTTTCTTCTGAATCTTTAGTAAAAAGGGCTAAAATTTACGCGTGTTTCAGGCTGTTGTGGTGGTGCTCTGTACAATGGACAGTTTAATGTTTAATGTTTGTAAGATAATTTAAGGTAAAGTGAGCCAATAACATAGGGAGAATTTCTATAAATACAATAAAACTCAAATATCAACTGCTCACATTAAATATCTTGGTGTTTTAATGAAAGAACCATAGCGGCAAAGACTTGAGTTGATAATGATCAACCAATAGAACAATTATCTCTGTATAGAACATCTTTTCTATTCTCTTAACGTCTGCACAATGCATCACAGCACCAGAATTTGCAGAAATTGAAAGACATCCTCGGTGATGTGTTTGTATGGTCAATCTATTTATATTATGTTGGATAGATAATAAAGTATCCTTTCTATTCGCTGATCATGAAATAGAGTTTAAAGAAAAGCTCAAATAAAGAGAACAGAACGTTTCTGTTTATCACAGACAAGTTTCATAAATAAATGCAACACAGACCATTTTTCTTTGCCTTTTTTACAATAAATGTTCTCACTCATATGAGAAAAAGAAAGAGCTACTCAGATTCCATCGAAGTGTAGGATATTTTCAGTGTAGTGATAGTTGTTGATGAATTGGTTGAGCCAACACCATTATACTACATATATAAAAATGGTTTCACTTCTGAAGCAACTCAGATGTGGGATGTCGAGGTAATGCAATTGTTATTTTATCTCTGAAACATCTTCTAACAGAACAATCGAAAAATCGAAATTCACAGAATAAAAACAAATATACAGAATAGTTGATATGTTGAATTGAAGTCTGGGAAAATTTGGAATTATGATTTTTGGATTTCAATTTGGTTTGAAATCAAATAGAATCAGGAGGGTTCTAAGTTCTTTTAATCATTCCTATCAGGAATTCTATACCTTATTACACAAAAATAACGCTATGCACAAAATATAGAATCAGAACACGGTTGAAAATGAATTTCGTGTTCGTTAGGGTCATCATGTAAGTTCCAGTTACAGTCGTTTCCACAAAACATATTTTGTCATCCGCGTTAATTCATGACAACGTTGACTTGTGGCGCGTATAATATACACCAGAGTACATTTCGTGTAATAAGGTAATTAATTTTAAGATAATTGAAAAATGTACCCTGTACCACACACACCCTTCAATGTAAAGTCAAGTACGGCAAGTTTTGCGGACATTTTTTTTTCATTGTTCAATGAAAAGCTTTGAATGAAAGTTTGGAAGTTGAAAAACCCTGTTTTTGCCCATTTTTAACGAAAATTGCATCTAAACTTTCAGTTATAGCTTTGCATTGAAGAAGAATTTTTCATGACTTTTTTCACAATTAAAATTGCAAAAGATTCAGGTTTCAGTTTTAAAAAATTGCAAAATTTCATCTATCCAGTATAAAGTTCAATTTTGTCTTTTTCATTTTTTTCCTCTTTAATTTTTCTTTTTTCAAACTAAAATTTCACGAAATTGTCCGCTCTCCAAAATCTTTCCAAAAATACCAAATTTTCGAAATTTCATGCAATATCAAACAAGTTATGCTAGCTGAAAAATAGGTGCCATGGGAAAACAATCGTATTTTATTCTCTAAACGAAATGGAACACATGTTAAATAATAACAGGGTTGAAGCAAGAATATTACAAAGCGAGATGGATGTTCAACCATAGCTCAATTTTCTTGGTTGAAGCAGGAATCAAAATGAATAAGACTGCGGAGTTTTTTGAACCTCTCCATTTTCAAGCTCTCGAGCAGGTTATGAAACATTGAAAAATAGGGGGGGGGGGGAAGAATTGTTACATATTTTATGAATGTAAAGTATCATTAGCTTTGCTTCTGGTTGTACCATTTCCGAAAGGTTTTTATCCGATTTACCCGCTTCAGATAACATCTCCATCAGAGAAGCGACTTGCTGATCAAAGTGCTATTGATTTCGAAAATTAACGAAATAAAAATGGTACAGCAATACATCTTGTAGACTCATGTACTAATTATACGCAGATAAAAGGAGAGAAGGGTATAACGCCCATTGCGTACATCTATTGTTATGTGACGTCATTTCTATTATTGCTTCATTTTGCATGCATGGAAGGGGTTACCCATATGCTAGACTAATTAACTAGTCTAATCTTTTTGTTAAGTCAAACTAGATATATAGTGGCATTTGTTTAGAAAAGGCACAGCGATGGTGAAGAGGAGAAAAATGAACTTTGCACTGGATAGATGTAATTTCGCGATTTGCCATCACAGATGCCCATCTTCTTCTTATCATTCTGATTGAATTTTTATAGGATTATAAACTTCGTGGAAGGCTCTATCCTCTAGCGGAGATTGAAGTTGGCAGTTAGTGTACTTTCAAATTTTCGCGGATTTCGCGGATGAGAAAACTGATGGAATTTTGCGAATAAGTTTTCACTATTTTTCAATTGCTGAGTTGGGATATATCATGTTATTGAAAATACTTTGAAATTAAATAACGTTAAAATAGAAATATCTACTTCATTCTACAATCTAGTGTATATGTACTCGACATGATTTTATAAAAAGCTGAGAAATTTCGCAAATCAGGCCTATTTCCATATATTTAGCGGGGATAAATATTTCCCAATAAAGTATAAAGTTGGGTTGTTATTAGCCTGGTCTGTGCAAAAAATGTTTCTCCTTGCGATCTCTGTGAAACACGGGTAATCCTGCATCGTTGTGTAACCTTAGGGAGTGAAGCGTTTACACTCCCGCAAATCAAAGGGGGAGAGGTTTCTTAGTTGCTTATAAAAAAATGCACATAATAACAAGGCTAAGCTTTTCTTTATATTTTGGTGTCAATGGTGAAATGTTCCGCAGCGATTTCGGCTTCGCATTATCTCGGGATGTTTTTATTATATATGAACCAAATAGCCAATCAATCCATATAAATAAATATAAAGTCAAAACAATTTACGCATCGACCTGCGAAAGGTCTCGTAACTCATTCAAAAGTCTTACAAAAGTCTGAAATTTTTTCATAGCTGACGAATTTTCATTAGATTTATTCAAAAAAATTGCAATTACCATTTTATCAATAGTGTTCTATCAGAGTTTTGAATTAGGAAAGTAATAGTTTTTTTTCCATTTCATTTCATATTCAAATTCAAACTTTCTAAATGATCAACAGTCAGTGCATTGTATGGTTTTTTACTTCTCAGGTTATTCTAGTTACAAAAAACGTTAGGAAAGTTTGTACAGGAAATTGAATAATTATCAAAGAGTTGCCAACGTCCGTTTCACAAGATATTTCGGCTTTACAGCTATTTCGGTGTACAATATTGTTTTGGAGCCGTTCCGACAAAACAGCTAGACCGGGTTATGAAGTTAGCAGTCGAAAATAATGGAACCTGTGTTTTGATATTTGACGTCGTGGCTGATGCCAGGTAGTTGTTTGTATATATATAGTTTTTACAGATTATTTATTTGCTCTAGGAACATGAACACAAGTGAAGAAAATATCAATGCTTCACCAAACAAAGAAGGAGACGATGATGACGATGGAAATGATTTAACAGAAGAACAAGTGGAAGCATATCTTGATAGTCATGAGGATTTTGTAGCTTCTTATTACTCTCGCAAAGCAAGTAAATTTCTCCTGGATGCATTCCTTCGTCCAAAAGCAGGCAATCGATCGAGCACCAGTAGGACCTCTTCTCCTTTGCCATTTTCATATCTATCTGATTTAGCTAGAAATGCATCACCTCTGGGAAATACAGCGTCAGGATGCAGTACACCAAGAAAAGCTTCCATTGACACAACAGCTTCATTACTAAAACCTTTGATAAGTCATTTAGACGGCATACCTAGTTTTATCAAGTTTGAGAGGTCTTTATCAAGACGACGGCATAGAAAATCCAAAGAAGAACTAAAAGAGCTTAAGCTTGTTGATGAGCAAGCACTTCTAGTTGAGCTTGCAACAGACATTGCAAATGATTTGGAACTAACTAGTTTATGTCATAAGATTCTTCAAAATGTGAGTATTTTAACAGATGGTGATAGATGTTCTATATTTATGGTACAAGATTATGGACCAAATGGACAAAAAATATTAGTTTCAAAAGTATATGATGTCAATGCAGATTCTTGTGTTGAAGATGTAACAGATAAAGATGAAATAATTGTTCCGTGGGGTACTGGTATTGTTGGTTATGTTGCAAAACATGGTGAAACAGTCAATATAGCTGATGCTTACGCGGTGAGTATTGTTAAAAATATCACAAAATATTTGGTTACTGTAGTTTTTGCAATTTTATTAAAGCTTGCGTATAGCCTGAATGAATAGATGGATTTCAGCATGTTTTGGTGTGCCTTGTTTATCTTCTAAAGTTTCCTTATGAAAAACAGAATTATCAAGACAAATCTGGGGGCAAAAGTGGGGGCAATTTGTCTCTATGACTCAACATTTCAAAGGAGTTTGTTTAAGGCAAGTAAGGCTTATAAAAACATATGGCATCACACGAAATCCGTCTATATCATAGTCATAGAACATGGAGTGAGTTGGGACTATGGGATAGTTTTGGACAGCATGAATGTCTGATGTCACATCAAACAAAATATTTTTATACGACCACTTTAGACATTTTGGACATTCATACAGCAAGGGTTAAGTGGGACAGCAATAAATGGATGTCATTGTGGATTGAACATTTTGGATGTTCATCAAATATCCACGCTATGCTGTCCCACTTCATCCCATAGTACCAAACCAATCTGTTCTATGGTAATGTCTGGTGTGTGACCAGCATGGTTATTCTGTGTATGGATGTTGCATAAAAATTTTCTCCTTCATTTTAAAAGGATTCTCTGTTTCAAAAATGAAATTCTTGGTGTTACTAGATATGTTGTAGCCTTGTTTCTGTTTTTATGGTCTGTATATAATTTAGATTCTTTAAAAGATCCTTTTTTATTTATGTTATATGTTGCAGTTAAAAGGATTTAACAGTCAATCACTTTTGACTGCACCTAAAAGTTAATAGTTTTTAGATAACAATTTTTTCATTAGCAATCTTTGCTTTGGTGGGTACAACCTTTAGGGACTTCATTTTTCTTTAAATTCATATTATCAATGGCCTCCAACCATTTGAAAAGTGAAATTTTGAACCAGAAGTTAAATAATATTATATATCTTGTTACACTGCAGTTAGAAGTCTGTTGCATTAATTAGTTCCACAGTTTTAAAGTTTCATTATTAGTATTTCTATAAAAAAAACTTTGTCAGCCTTTTTTTGCATGTATTTATTTTTTGTTGACATATATCCATTGCAACATACTCAATATAAGAAATTTTTTGAATGAAATGGTTAATATTTTGTTGTAAAATATCAAATGGATTTATTTTTTATTTTTTTGAAGCAACAAATTTCACATGAAAGGATATGCAATAACTCCTAGGGGACACGTTTAGCAATTGCAACATTATTTTGAATAAATTTATCCCTTATAAACTGATAAAAAATATGAATTGTAATGATAAGCTATTTGAGACATATTTTCATCTGTGTGGTAGTGGGTCCATTAGTAATAGTGGTCCTAGAATAGAGTCCATAATGGGGACCTTATAAGGAAGTCAAACTTTGTCGTAACCATTTCAAGAATATACTGCATTTTTTCTCTGATGTATCTCACTTTGCAATTTTTCTGTTTATTACCATCTGTCAAAGGTCCTTGAGTTGAATTTACAAAAATACAAAGATCTTATGTTCTTAGGTCTCCAATATTGGAACAAATTTTTGTTGATAAGAGGATACATACATTTTGAATGGATACATGCAGAATAAACACAATTCCTTCCTTTTTTGACATCATGGCAACATTTCAAGACTTAGGAGCATGTTCAAGTTTTGAAAGAAACCATCATATACTAGCTAGTTCCTTTAAAATCAACTGATTCATAATCTCTATTAGGAGTTTGAAATTCTACATCCATTACCTAATTTGCTGTCACCTAATAAATAGTCAAAACCAATGCCTAATGTTTTTACTAGATAGAAAAATTGATAAAGAAGTCTTTTTGATCTGTAATGCGTTGTGAGTTAATATTGATTCATCAGACGTTGAAGTTAAATTTGATAGTCTTCATTATGTTCCTGTGTTTACATGGTTGTATGTCAAAATTGGTTCATTGTATAATATGATATGTGTGTTCTCTTGCATCATGAAATGTGAGAAAATAACCTTATGGTTTAAATGTTTCGTAAATGAAACTATTAAATGTTTTTATGTATTTCAAAAATTGACACATCTGTACACAAAAGGATTCCAATTTTAGCAGAAAATAGAAATTATGGATATCTATCCCAGGATGAAACCGATCTTAAGAAATTTTTCAAACATTCATTCGTTCTCTGTGAAAATTATTCCCTGAAATGTTGAAATGAGATTTTAATAGTCTTTGAAATGTAGTACCTGAATAGCTCGGCAACTTAGAATTTAACCCCCTATGTTAACCTTACATTTAATTTGGCAAAGTAAAAGTCAAATTTACTTGAGATAACAGCAGTCTTTGGTAGAGTCAGATGTGATTTTTAATGTGGTATTTTATGTATTAAGGAGTTTGGTCTAATGTAATTGTTTTAATGGTCTGGGAAATAAGGAAATTCATTATGGTTGTCTCATAAATTTGCAAGTGCTGAGTTGAAACTCTGTCTGACTTGATTATAAGAATTATAAAGATTTTCATTGTAAGAATTGCATTAATGTTTTTATAGTTTCATAAAATAGATTAATGAAGAATTTTTAAAAAACTTGAATAGATCCAATTTTCTGAAAGCTTCATAAAATGCTGTAGAAAGTTATGTAAACACTGTAGATAAGAGTTTTGGAAATTTAAAATCAGACAATCTTAATTTATTCAGTTTATTGGTATGCAATTTCTTTTGCAAATAAAATCTCCATGATAAATTTATACTGTATATATATAACATTCTATTTGTGGTTTTCCTTGTAATAATATCATCTCAAGTTGTTTATTTTTTATGAAAGCCAAGATCCTCTTTTGAATAATAAAAAGACTCAAATATGTCTAAAATAATATTTTTGATCTATACACCTATGTCACACCTTAACACTCATTACCATTTCTTAGTATGCAACTATCTAGTTTTTGAGTACATATGTTGTTTGTTGCACCTAAGTTCAAAAAGCATTATTGTTTTACGTCTGGAACACTAATAAAACAATCAGGCTTTATTTAATTTATATATGAACATCCTTCGTACCTCTGGATCTACATTTAGTTCGTAATAGCATGGTTTCATGATTATCTGTACATACATCCACATGACTCTGCATTTTATTTGCTCATTTTGATTTACATTGTTGTTTATAATGTTTAAATAAAAAAAAAAAATCTTAAAGGTACATGTATACAGGAACTAACAGGGTAAAAACAAATTTTGGGGTTTTAGTGTGTAAACAGAGGTCAAACAAAAGGTTTAGGGTTAATGTATTTCTACCACATTAATTGGAGTTAGTTTCAGAAAATCTTAGATAACCTGGCTGGACTCAAAAGATGCTTATCAATAGATCAATAGAAAGAAATTATATTAAAACAGTTTTTTAAGGAAAATTTATTTTTTCAAAAAAGGAAAGGGAAGAATTTTTTATTCCAGGTGATTTATGAAAATGTTGCACAGAATGATTTGATTATGTAGATGATAATAAATAAAGCCTGTGACCATAGTTTTCTCAGACAGAAGAAAATCTATTTTCTTATTACTTTTTGATATATCCTCGCTAAAGACAAAAGCCTTTGAATAAAACAGACTATCCTAGTGAAATTTAAATATTTGTTTCACTAGGTTAGAAAAGTTCAACAGTTGAGAATTTTGATGTGTATTAAATAAGTCTAATTTAAACAATCCATATTTATTTATTTTATTTCATGTCAATTTGAAAACAAAATAATTTATGACATAGAATTGATAATCCTGTCATTTTGTTTTCAAATTGTTGTCACCAAATTGAGGTTTTGTTATGAAGTTCTTTGTCCTTTTTCAGTAAGCACCATAATAATATTGATAATGAAATAAAAAAAGTGAATCTGTTTTTCTGATTTTTGAAAAAAAATAATGATAAGCTACATTTATGTTTCCAAATAATATTTTTTAATCGTGCAGTAAATAATGTATATTGTTTATGTCGAGTTTGCTCATCACAAGAACTGTTTTATGCAAATTAAATAAATTTTAAGTAATAACATATGAACTTAGTGGGAAATCCTTACGTAATACTCGTGTCAGTCATGCAATTAAAAGTTAGAGTTGAATATCAAACTGTGCATCAAAAATTATTCGGGGAATCATTTTGGATGTTTTTTTTTACCTTCAGGATGATCGATTCAACAAAGACGTCGATAAAAAGACTGGATACCACACGAAGAGTATTTTGTGTATGCCCGTCAAGGCTAATGTGGACGAGGTTATTGTAAATTTCTTATGATTTATAATGGATTTGCATATTGTGTAGTTTCATTGCGTTTTTCATTAAGTTCTAATTATTACCTTGCAAATAGGTTTTCAGATTTTTATCCCTTTATTTTATCATGAAAATCAGTAATTAAAAGTGAACGTTTACTTAAAAGAATGATCGCTAATCTAATTTTTGTTTTCCTTTATTTAGGATGGAGATGCCGAGGTTAGTGATTTATAAATTGTCTTTTTATCTGTCTACCTTATTTTGCATGTGGAAGTAATCTTAAGTAATCTTAACTTAAAAGACATAATAACCAGAACGTTTAATTGATCGAACATGAATTTATTAGGGAAAAGTTAATCGTTATTTTTACATCGCCTCTTTATTACCCTATGCTGTTTTGGTAGCCCCTAGAACCTGTAATTAATTTCGATTAGTCCATATTTGGAAAATGTACACGCCAATCTTAAATACTTTGTCTAAAATTTCGTTCTTTTTGTGCGACGCATGCGATCAATGAAGTCAGCCATCAAAGATCTAATGTTTTTAATCAATACCATGCATTAAATTTAAAGAATATGCGGAAGTAGCCATTGTCCTCAATTGTATTTTGCAATAAAATCTTGTGAATGTAGAAAACAAAGTTTTATTTAAAGAATCAAATATATGTTTGTATCGTTATGTTAAATATTAAAGTTAATGATCGTACTTGTTTCAAAACACTTTCTTTCAGTGGTCAAGTGCTGATTTTCATATTTTTATACCATATAGGTAATTGCTGTAGCTCAAGTCATAAATAAACAAAGTGTCATACGAAGTAACTTTCATGCATTCACGAAAGAAGATGAAAAGGTCTGGTTTTTTTCACTAGATAATTTGTCTCACATACATCTTCAAAACTGATGCGTTAGATTTAGGGTTATGACAAGAATTCATTTTTTATTCAGAATAACCTTTTCTATTCTACTTTAGAACTGTTACTAATGTAGGTCCTACCTTCCATGATACGCTTATAGGGAGCCTTGTAAAAGTAACAGTGAATGTCGAATTTTCACCACCGAAAGCTTTGTGCCGGCGTCGAACTCCGAACCACCGAGATCTAAGCACCGCACCTTTACTACTCGGTCAGGGATCTGTCTTGATGCCTTTAAGATGTTTTGTACTTATTGTGGGTTCTCTAGTCAAGCACTTTGTTCCTCGAACACCCAAACAAAAATTGCGATATCACACTATACCTTTGTCTTTTCTCTACTCACTGTAGAGAAAAGTTCTAGCAAGCATAAGCAAGTAGAATCAGAAGAAACTTGCTACTTTTAATTAACCTTTGCAATGGTATCGAAACTTCAGGTTCAGGATTTGCCAGATCACATTTTCACTGTTTGAATTGCTCTAATATAATTTATTTCTTTGAGAGATCTTGCAACATTGCACGATTTTGATTTTTGTTTTATTTTGTTTAGATATTCGAAAAATATTTGGTATTTTGTGGCATTGGTATATGTAATGCACACCTTTTCGATCAGTTTCAAAAAGAGTTAAAAAGAAACAGAGTAAGTACCATCCAGTGCAGATACTCAAAGTGTCTGATGACCATTCGCTTTGTACTTATACGTTATGTATCAAATACCATATAATAGGGGAACTTTGTAACGAGATCGCACAAAGTCGTTTTCGTTTTTGATCGATTACATCCCAAAAAAGAACCTATTTAAAGTTCTATCATGTTTTTTTCAAAACAAAAATTATTTTTTGTACCAGTGGAAATCTTTTTGAGACCGAACCTCCAATTTGACACAACCCAACCCTTTTTGTTGGTAAAGGCCGTCCACTAGGAATATTCTTCTCACTATAGGTCTTCTCATCTGAAACGTCAACATTCTCATGTCCCCTAAAATAACTAAATTTTAAGCGCCATTGTAATTATTTTCATGAACGCTATAATAATTTTTGGCAGCTTTTTTTTACTTGCGCAAATCTTCACATTCTTCGGATGGACCAGATGAGGTTTTACGTGAAAAACAGTCGTTAATGGAATTGGATTTGTAGTGTTTTGAAAATACATGTTTATGTATTGGTCTACAATAAATTAGATTAATTACTTTTGATGCCTATTATAAGCCGAATGACTAAACCTTAACTTTCAAAATAAAAGTTAGAAACGGTGGACAGTTTTCCCTATTGAAAGAATTAAATTCCCTTGTGTTTTCTCCGCGAATATGATAAACAAACGAATAAAATTGACTCCTCTTTAACGATTTACTACGCCGAGTGATGTATATTATAATTCCGATAACTTTAAATCTTTGTAACTGGGACTTTTTTTGACGACTCCCCTTTTTCAACAACCTCTTGTAAATTGCTATCGATAATTCGATAATTTGTTGTTTGGTAACATTGACCCATGGAAATTCATTGACGGGATTAATGTATTTTACGTATCTTGTTGGAAATCAATTTCAAATTTATGCTGGAAAATAAAGTTTTTCATTTACAACTTAACCCTATTCTGTATGACTTACATTTTTTAGATAACTTCTTTTCTTAAAATGCTAGTGAACTCAAACTTTCCAACACTTAGTAAAAGTTACTTTTCACATTTGCTGAAGTTTTTACGTGTATTTGACTATTACCTGGGTAATTATGCACCGTGTCAAAATGGCAGTAATGTTTGTTGTAAATCGCCCGAAATTTGAAACCATGATAACTTTTCATAGAATAATGCTTTTTGCATGAAACTTTTACCAATTCTTTATTGTTATAAAATTAATACATGTCATTGAATTTTATGATGACGTCACAATTTCCCAACGGTACCTTAAAAATCAAATAAATCCGCAAAGTTTGGCGCTTTGTAACTGTTCGAGGAATGAGTTTCATGCAATCCCATGGCATACCTTAAAGCCCATTGCCTTACCTATTCAAACATGGAAAAAGTTTTAAAAAATCCCTTTTTTATCAGGGGATATTGCTCTTCAATGCTCCGCCTTCAAAAATCGTATTTTCCAAGATTTGATGACTTCATCGGGTTACCATAGCAACCATTATTGAAATTTTGGCATTTTCTTACTTATAATATTCTAAGTATGTCCTAAGTTTTAGGGTTGCAGCATTTTTTGTTTGTCAGAAAATATGGTCCCCCATACTTACAGAGCCCCAAAAAGCCCATATACATAATAGGGTTAAAAGCTGTATGAAAGGATTGGCATACAGAATAAACAAATTTGTGTTCAATTGATAAGACAACATACAGTATAAAACAATAACATGAACCCCAGGGACCAACAAAGTAAATACGAGTTAACGAATGTTCAATTTATCAAGGGGTGACAGTTCGAGTTACAGGAAGTATGAGTTATCAAGGGTTAATGTTACTGTAAATTTAAAAGATCAAAGTAAAATTTACGATAGTAAAATAGTGCCGTCAGTTTTGTGTAATTTAAATTGTCAGAGACCATTCAATAGCGTTCCAATTTAGAAAAGTTCGAATTACGGAAAGAATTTCACTTATAAAAAAAATTGGAAAGGAAATTGAGTCGTTTTGATCTAATCATCAAGGTTAATGATGGTGCGTTCGAATCACAGGATTTTTTGAAATTATTTTATAGGTTTTACTGGACCTTGCACGTGCAATATTCGAGGAGCAAAGTACACTACACGATGTTGTTCATAAAATTATGATGAATACACAGTCTTTATTGCAATGTGAAAGATGTTCTGTTCTTCTCGTCGACCCCTCAGCAAAGGTTTGGAATTTTTATTGAAGTCCCTTTACTTGAGTCTTAAGATTCCATAGTAGAATAATGATGTGTTAACCCATTTTTGCCCAAGCATTTTTAACGAATTCATCAGTTTCCGACTGCTATAGTGACTAACAGGGACGTGCTGTTGGGGATTTCAAAATGGACCTTGTTAGGGACTGCTGAAACTAAAAACAAAAATGCCCAGTGAGGGAGTTTTTTCAATAAATTTTCATCTAAACTTCAAAAAAATTTGCGAGACTTTCGTAGGGCTGTTTTGGGGGGATTGTTTGGCCATATGTGGGACTAGGTGGGGTGTAAAAGGGAACTCTGACCAGTGGCACGTCCGCGTACCCAGTTTTCGAAAAGGGAAGATATAAGGGAACATTTTCTTTGATATCGTGTGCGTTGTTTCAAAATAGTTTTCCTCCTTATTGAATGAAAAAATAAGAAGCTTAAGCAGCTTATCGGATGAGGGATGTTTGGGCCTTGTCTAATCAACGCCATATGTTAAACAGAAAACAAACAATTTCTTAGCTCTCAGATTTATGATATTAATATGTAAATACACGAGCCTTGATAATTGATAAATAAAGATAAACCAAGTTAATATGAATTTGATATTTGATAAAACTCTTTGTTGTTTACTTTGATATTCAAATTTATCATGGTTGAATTCTCAGCAGACAGACTGACTAAATTCCTACCCTATTTTGTTAAGAATGTACTATTTTGCGTGTTATTATACCAATGTTTAAGGGAGTGTATACACTAATTGAAATATTTCCTATTCAACGGTCCTCTTGATTTTGGACCTACAAAATGTACGCCCTAATTCGTGTAATATCGTTTCTACACCATGGAAAAGTATGCCATTTAAAAGTTACCAGATATATTCCTATCTGTTAGAATAGTTAATCTGGACCTCCTCAATTTCGGATTCACTAAATGTTTGCCTTAATTTCGTGAATATTTGAAACCTCCCTCATTGTTAAATTACTGGGTTACTATAATGGTTCCGCTCCTTTATCAATAGTATCAACTGGACGAGGTCTATCTTCTTATCTTGATTTGATATTTTCAGGGTTTATTCTCACAAGCCTTTGATTTAGAAGCAAGGGACTACGTTGATGAAAACGGAGCAGTTGAACGAAAACAGTCATGGTTAGTTTTATGAATTTTAAATTTTTGTGATTCATAGCATAACTTTTCCGTATGTGAATGAATATTAAGTCACACTGCATTAAACAACTTCCAGCGTATCGTCACTTTCTTGCTTGGTTTTGATTTCAGGATACTGTGCTAGATTTAGTTTTAGATTTATTTCTTAGTCGTGCAAAACCTGGTCTATTAAAACTACCAAAGACTTCATCAGTGTCCTATGGTAATAACTCACTCCATT
>JAUBWS010051412.1:0-17930 GCA_032270445.1 Darlingtonia californica
GAAGAAAATTTAGTCGCGCATAATATTAGTGAAGGAAAATTTTGATAAAAATCCTTGGTAATATTTTGAGTTGTTTCTTTACATTTTTTTAAACCCTTAGAACGCGTCATCACATTTGCCGTAATTCTTTCTCGAATTTTTACAAATTCTCTCAAATTTCCATGTCATTTTTAAGTACTGGATGCTCAAAATTTGAAGGTCCAGTATACCATTTGAAAGAGAATTTCAGTAGCTCTGATATGAGCTCTTATAGTGATCAAGGAGTTTAAATCAAGTGGTCACATGCTATGACGAATAGACGCAGGGGTCTTAATTGTGCTAAGTTCGAACGTAAATATACGTTTTTTCGTGCTCTAAGGGTTAAATGATTTCATGAAATTGTTAAATGATGTCACTAGGATTAGTAAGTAAAAGAAGTATTAAAATGTACATACGTGCAAAAGTTTGGTAACTATATTTTTCATCATTACTATCCACATACCAAACAGTATCTTTGCGCTCGCTTCGACCAGCTCTTTTTGATACGATGAAAGATACATTCCATGATCCTAATCAATAAAGGAAAACAGTATAATGCTTTATCGGGATTAAGTTTGCGAGAAACTTATTTTACTAGCTATTCATTTTGGAAAGATTAAAAAAACACCTTTTTCAGATTTGTCATTGCAAAAGATTCAGGTTATAGTCATAGTAAATGCAGAATTTTCATCCATTCAATAAAAAGGTTATTTTCTTCAGCTGCAATTCTTCTTTTTAAAATAAAAGATTCAACAAATTGTCCCTCTCTGCAAAATCTTTCTAATGATTCTGTTGGCTTTACTCCTATTGTCTTAACGTCTTACGAAGATTACAAAAAAAACTCAAACATATATTCAAAAAAATAGTCAAAGTGTTCTGCCATTCAAAGTCTCTAAGGAAATTTTTCGCGTAGTCGATAATTTGCGGATTTCTTTACTTCCACTAAATTTTTAAAAGGATTTTGTTTCGCGGACTTTCGGCGAAGTTTAATCTTCGCAAAATTTGATACCAATAAAGCACAATACGGTATATAAATGCTTTTGAAACGAGAAATACATATATTGACAAGACTTACCTGGAATTTTAAGTTCAGGCTGCGATTTAACATATCCTTCGCTCGAAGAAGATGCATCAACTAATGATGGATATACGCCGATTCTAAAAAAATTATTGAAGAATTTAGAAATTAAACTTATTTATTCAATTAGTAAGTAAGTGGGGCGATGCCTGTTGTTGATATCAGCTAGTCAACTAGATCACTTACTTTGGTAGATCGCTATACCTACCGTCAATTCCCATTTACACTTACCGCACAGATAAGATCACCTTCACCGTGCTACTCATACGCTGAATGGGCAAGGGTTGGGCTCGGACCAGGAGTCTCTCAATGAGGTGAGTGCTCTACAAACTAAGCTAATCAAGCCTTACTCGATTAAGAGAACAGAAACGTTTATGTGGGGTATTTTACGATTAGAGTTTGAAATGATTAATTTATACACTTGCTTGAATTACTTGTACTTATTTAATTTTCCTTGGTATTTAGCTAAACCATGAAGAAATTCCACTATTTTAAAAATCTGAATTTCCTTAAGGGCAGAGCCACTCGCTAGGAGAGAGAATACTTTTTTGCACTTTACAGATCTTAATCTTTAATTTATCAACACTGATCAACCCCAAGATGATTCTAAAACATTCTTTGCATATTTGGGAACTCAAAGTCATCAATTACTTACAGCTCATTTGTTTCACTGTCAAATGCGTTAGAGATAGCTGTACCAACAAACATTCTATAATAGATAAAAAAATTTATAAAAAGTTATAATTCAATGCTAAAATTGTAAATCTCACTGTTGTTTTTTTAACCTAGCATATAATGTCATCTTTTGTAAAAAAACACGACCGTTTCACAGATTTTTTTAAAAAATTCAACTATGGTCTCTCTCTTTTATATTTAACTTAAACCAAGAACAAAGTATATTAAAACATTTTCCGCTTGTAACAAAGAAGGTGCCTTTTTTAAACGCCCCGAAATTTCAAAAGAAAGTTTCAGCACTTCAGAAATTTCAAGTAGTTTTCATGGGCTATGGAATGAGCCACAAACTAATAAAATTTGACTATCAAAAGAAAATATTGTTTATCTTCTTTTATAACAATACTAGCTTCAATCAGCCGATTTTGAATAGTTTAGGTATTAGAGGCACTTGAAGAAGAAGTGATACGACCTTTTTCCTACTTTACACCGCATATATTAGGGAGGCCAAAGGGTTCAAATGATATTAAGTAAAGCTTTATGAGCATGCGACAAAAACTTTATACTAACTTGTTAATTTCAGCGTTATCGGGATCAAATCCATCTTGAAGTCGACTGATCTGATATGATATATATTTACCTTCCATTCTTATTGTGTCGCCTAAAATTTGGCGAAAGAAATTATATATTAAATTCCTTGCAAATCAATTTGGGGCGCTGCAAAGTAATTTAATGGTTTCGTGTTTGAATCCCGGAGAGGGGAGAAAGTTTTGGTTTTTAAATTTCAATCAGCTCGATGTTTTTGAATCATTGTTTTTTTTTTCTGACAAATTCTAGAGCACGCTGGAAACACTAGGAGTCATATTAATGCATAACCCAACAGTGGCTCCAGCAAATCTAGGCACTTAACACATTTAAATTTAGCCACTATTGAATACACGTGTAGCTTAAATTTCTGTGTTCAATTATTTAGTTGTTTTTACTGCTTTTCTGATCGTCTTATACGCTGTTGTACACTGCTGTCATTTTCCATTAGCAAATCATAAAGCACTCCAACGCAATTTTACTTTCACTTTCCAAAAACGAGAACTTGAAAGCGAAAAAAAGTTGCAAATGAGAACAGACCTTCCTGATACGGGAAAATTCATTTTTGTTGTACGCGAGAAGGTTTGGTACAGACTACTTGTTTCACAAAACATATCAGATTTAAAAATGTTATTTCTAGATAATGATTATACCTGGAAATCCGGCGTTTGGTGTCACTCTTCTCAAAAAGGGAGTTGCCCAACTACGATACTAAGAAAATACAAAAAAAAAAATTACAGTAGTCGTTCAATATTGCATACGGGGTTTAAGTGGGACTTCAGTCAAGCCACTTATCAGCATTCACTTAGTCAGACTTTTAGAAAATCTTTCTGACGACTGGGGTAAATTCTTCTCCTTCCCTATACATATTTGTCTGGTCCCTTCAGTGCCCCACTTATCGGGGGTACACTGTATTTGGCTACATGGAATCGTTGCTTCCCTCAAATGAAAGTATGTGAAAGAAAATTCTTATAGAAATGTTGAGAAAAATGAAATCAATAAAGATAGAAGAAAGCTTACATAGAAATGATGAGAAGATGAGATCCATTGGCCATCCACTTTCACTTTCACTTGGTAAGCCGAATCCTTCCAGGTAGGCTCTCTCCTGCATCAAAAGAATATTACATAATATTAATTAACTGCTCTTTAGTTCTAACTTTATTCTTTCAATATTTTTTTATTGTTACTCCATCTCAAGCGTGGAATCTTTGAATTAGAGTTGTAAATCGGTTTTAAGTATTTGTAAGAATACTTTGGTTTGATTGAGACTGACCGAGTTGTTTAAGACTCAGGGTGATGATTCGATTGTGATTTTGGCTTTTCTTAATTTGATTTTTTTTTCATTTTTTTCAAAGTGTACGAATTTTTTTTTTGGTAATTATACCCCTCTCTCAAGAGTCTTAAGTTTCAAGTCATGACACGCTCACAATGGTGGAAATGATTTCATCTTTAACCCCACCAGGCCCCTTTAAGTGTTACCAGGAAAGTAAATCTAAAACGACTCAGAAAGAACTCAAGGGATTGTATAGAACATTGGAAATATAACTTTGATATATATATAGATTGATTTTAAATATAAATTTGTCAAACCTTGAGCGTAGCTAGGGTAATAAACGAGCCCAAAGTGCAAAATAACTTTTTTATTTTTCAAGGAATGTCACTTTGACAAAGAATCTAGCTAAAGCCAAATGGTCTCAGGAACACGTCGAAAAATTAGGAAACTAACTAACATTTTAGGGTTTATCATTTTTAAGGGTTTTTGGCAAATCCTATATGTAGACGCTGTTAAAAAGACAAACTATGTTGCTTTAGAAAACAAGGACTGTTATGTATTTTGCAATTCAAGGTTGGTATTAAACGGTGAATTATTTTCCTTAACATAACTGCAAAAAAATGACAAAAGTAACTATTTTGTACCTCCAAAATTGAGCTTTTTTAAGTGTATATAAAATGGCAAACTTAAAACTAAATCGCACTACGACCACGCTAGTTTAAGTTGTCATATTTTATCAAAGATTCCTTGATATATGTAATGGAATCCTGTCGAGCCGAGGGTAGGTCGAGGGTAGGTCTATCACAGAAAACTAAAAAAAATCGAGGGTAGGTCTATCACAGAAAACCAAAAAAAATCGAGGGTTGGTCTATCACAGAAAACCAACAAATTCGAGGGTAGGTCTATCACAGAAAACCAAAACATTTTCAAGGGTCTTTTTGAAAAATTCTGTTTTCCACAATGTTTGCGCTATTTTGCGGATCTGTGAAATGGGGAGGAGACATGCTATTCGGCAAAATAATTAAAAATCAATCTGTTATCAAGTTTTTAACTTATTATAGCGTTTTAGATTTTTAAACTGAGATAAAATTTTTTACACCTTTCGTTAGCAAATGAATCAAGCTTCGATGATTAAAAGATAACTCTTTCCTAACAGTGAATTGCCATTGTCATTGTCTGCTTTTCTCTTTTCAAAATATTTCATCTTTGAATGCAGGTACCAGGCCATTTCAGGAGGAGAGTGAAAAGTTGTTAAAATGTCATTATGAATTGTCAATATGTAAAAGATTTTTAACTACTAATTACTCTTCTCCTGAAATTTTGCTACACCTCTGTATCCGCGCGTTGGGTACCTTGGCACACTTAAAGCTCTACATTTTCAAAGCGTTCTAAATTTTGAAATAGGCATTTTTTTTCGAAAACTACGGAAGCCGAAGTAATTGTTCACCCGGATGACCAAAATTTGTGTTTACAGTGTTAAAAGTTTCTATACTAATGGGACCCCTCTCCCCCCATAGGAGATTCGTTAATTAAATTCGTCGATGAGAGTCAATTACTTACGGTGTTTCACAAGAGATTCTGTTTTGTGTTGAATCGGTGATTACAACTTTACATTCCATTGTGTGTTTGGTGTTTAAATTCACAAAATGAACTTCATTTCCACCGTTGTACTGATCCATTGCGAAGCCTGCAAAGTTTAAAATAAACTTAAATGATGACTTGATCAGTCAACCAAGAAACAGTTGGAATGGAACAAACTTTTAGCTGAGCTCCACGACCAATGCACCACGGAGATTTTCAAGAGCTTGAAATATTCCCCTAATTCATAAAAGTTAAACTACCAAAGAATAATGAAAAAATATGAAATTAACCTTTACATTCCAATTCAGACGATCCTCCACCTCTTAGGACCTCCACGACCCATCGACCAGGTAAAAATAACCAGTCAGCAAATAAACTATAGATTGTCATATATCTTAAATATTTCTGGTAATTGAAATTAGATGTATTATGGCATTTTTAGTTGTTTTTACTTCCAGTTACTTTGAATATTATCATTGGGGTTTGGTTTCCCTTAAAAGATGATCTAACTTTATGTCCACATTTATTTTCTAAAACGATATTACCATACCTTCTCCGTTTAAGATCAACATTGTTCCACCAGCAAGGCTACCGATATTTGGTTCAAGTGAACGAACTTTTCCTCCAGCCATGCTGACTTGTACTGTTAAATGGACAAACAAATGATTTGTGAGGAAAACCAATAAATAATGATAATCAATAACGTGGAATTTTACGGAAACACTCCCTTGTTGCCTTTCAATTTCAGTGTTGGATACTTTAAAGTTCCTACTGCAGTAGAAAGTTTCTCGGTATATTTCTTAATTGGTTCAGTTGTTAAACAAGTTAATAACTTAAAGACTAGCAAGATTATGTCATGCTTTAGTTAACTTGTGGTAAATTATCCTTTTGTTAGAATTACCGGTTCTTTTTCTTGTAGATGATATAATATTTATCCACTGACAATCCTCGCAATTCCGAAAGGACTAGTAAATTTTGTCAAAATAATGATCCCCGCAGCTGCTCGCTTCAATACTGAGGATAAAACCTAGTCAATATCAGTGCTTCATTGTTATCCCGTTGTTATAAATATTGAGCTGGAAAAGGGGTTGATTTTCATAAAAATTTAGATTTTTGTCCTAAATATTAGGGCTTATGTAACGTAAAATTTTGAATTTAAAAATCAATCTTCCAGAGAATAATTTTTGGTGCCGAGAAAATACATATCGCTGGAAAATAAACAAAGAATTAAAAACAAGCAAAGTGTAATGGCTTACGATTGCCCAGCATGAAGAATACAACAAAGAACCATAAACATGGACATGGCGAATCCATACTGTCAAAACTGGTATTTCTACCTGGTCAATAAAGTTATTAAGGAAACTTCGATACCAGGAAACTTCGATACCAGCAACCTAGCTATTAGAGCTATAACTATGCATTTGCTCTTTGTATATATTAATTACCTGCAATGAGAAAAATAACAAATAAAAAGGGGATTTGTAAATGAATGAGTGGCGAGTGAGGTCACCCGCGATACGTATACTTTCCAGGATCTCGCTATAGTCTTCAATACCAGGTCTTGAATTCTTATGTTTCTAAATGTTGTTGCCTTTTTAAGCTTGAACTCAAAACTAGTATTTTTGATCACCTTTTTAAGATTTGATTCAAGAACTGACGAGGCGTGATAATGTGACCAAAACAAAAGTTGTCAATTCAAAAGATCAAAGAGAAATTTCCCAAAAAGTTTATACAATGGCTTTCCACACCGGGATGTTGATCTAACTTTAGCCCGGCACTTCATCTTGCTTTCAACATACTTGACGCGATGACAGTCAAATCTTCGTTTTATTCTTTATTACAATAAACTAATTGTGTATCTGATACCATGATTTACAATTTATAATTTTCAATAATTTTTAGCGCTCCGTCTTTTCCGGATACCTTGATACCTTGCATACTCATTTTGGAAATAACTCGAACATAAATTTCAATTATGTAAGCTGTTTGATAAGTTTTATAGATCATTATCGACTGTTTTAAGTAAATAATTAGTCTTTTCCCATATTCCCATACTGAGTAGCAAAATATGATGTGCCCAACTTGTGACGAACATCATGAATTTTTCTGTACCTCTAGATCCGCGCCTGCACTGTAGTCTGATTTTCTAGACGATCCTCCTTCTAAAATTTTGGACTACCTCTAGATCCGCGACTGCACTGCAGTATTGAGTCAGCCTGATTATGTAAGAATTTTGTTTTGTGAAATAACATCACTTATCTATGTAACGGGTCGAAGAATTCGTGCTCCTCAAGGCTTGCAAAAGCTTAGTAACGTTGCACAACCTTATAAGGGAAATATTATTTTAATAAGGCAAAAACATTTCTTTGTCATTAGAAATTCATGCGTAGGATGTATTCTTAGAAAGAATTTTACCAGTTGAGGGTGACCGTATAGAAATATCAATGATAAATGTATAAATCAATAGAAATATTCAAAAAGAAATTAAATTTGACATCTCAATATTTTCTATGAACTGTCAATTTAGAATATTCAAGTATTCTTAGACTTTTCCCGTTGTTGATGAAAAATTTAAAATTTATACAAAAATCAAAGCATCAAAAAATCCAATATTCTGACTTTGATTTTGAAACTCTTGAATTCAAAATTAATAATACATGATCTCAATTCTATTTCCAAACTATTTCAATAAAAGGTTTATTTTTATCCTTCATTTGCGTCCACGAATTTCAAAAATCCGTACATTCTTTTTACGCAAACTTTAATTTCAAAATTTTGAGACTCTACTACGGATTTTGTAATGGTTATAGGAACAAATGATCAAGCACTGGAAACAATCTCGTAAATATTTGAAGAAAAACATCACAGAAAATATAAAAAAAAAAAAATGAAAATTTAGCTAAGAAGTCACAAAAAGTAACAACGAAATGAAAAAAAAAAAAGCATTACAAAAATTCACGAAAAAAATCAAAAAGTCTCGTACGTAGGGCATAACGGTGGTCATTTCGAACTTCTCTAATAAACAATAAAGAAATCTTCACTATATCTCCATAAAAATTAAAATCACAAAACTTTTAGAAAGAATAAAAAAATCACAAAATATAACAAACTATCGCAACGAAATATCAAAAATCCCAAAAAAAGTCATGGAAAAATAAAAAAAATCTCGCACGGTATATTTTGAGTAAGTCACGAAAGCATCTTATATCAGAAACTATTTTTCCACTTACCTAAAAAACCAAAGACATTTTCACTAAATTTTGAATTTTACTAGGCTATTGAAATAGCTATGAAGAATTCACACATTTTCTTAAGTCTTATACTACCTTATATATTTAATGATATATAATTAATGAAGACTTTACAAATTTCCTTGAACGATTCACATTGAGATCTTGAAATTAATGGAGCTACTTCCTCCAATCTTGTTTCAATGTATCAAAGAAAATTTTCCGAAATGTAAATTAGATTGACATACTTGTTGATGTTTACTCTCTGGAGATCCGTTATCGATTGGGGTATTTGTTTTGTCAAGCACATAATCATTGACAAATTGATGACGTTCTAAGAGTGTCAACGAGTTAAGAATTGTGAGATTTCAACATCAAAAATCACCGCAAAGCTAATACTGAGGTACCTAGATTTATTGCTAGATTCTGTCTTTTTACATTGCAAGCCGTAACTCATCTTTCCAATAACGAGCTCCAAAAAAACGAGAAAAGGCTTGCGCCGAATTCAGTTTCAAGTTTACATTCCTTGTTGTGTAAGATTTTTCAGGGTTGTACGGTTATTTTTTTTTGCAGATTTAAATTATCCTAAAAATGAAAACCTCCAGACTTTTCACTCTTCCAGGTCCCGCTAAAGGTCACAAGATAATCAATTTTTTTAGTTCGATTTCCTTAGTCTTAACACTATTGGGAAAAGATTTCGAAAGTAGCCCCACTAATGAATTTGAAGAACAGAACAGACAAACAGATTTTCCAAGTTTGGAATATTTTATGCGTGGCTCATCACCTAACTTTCATCGGCCACTTTAGCCCAAACTTTCTTTTACTTATGACTTTGATATGAGACATTTTAGAATACCAGTGACTCATACAACCGGTTGTCAATCAAAGTGTTAATTGCGTAATAACCAAAGTACTTATAAAGTGGAGAAATGCATAGAAATCCTAAAATAGTTTTCTTCGTTAAGTGATACTTTTTATAAGGACTTGCAATTTGAACGCAAATTTTTTGAAATTCTACCAACTTTAATCCTTTCGCGCCGATTGACCACTTGTGACCCACAAATTTTGAGAGGCAATTTTTTTTGCGATATTAAAAAAGTGTTTTTCCAACTAGAGCACTAAAATCATGATATTTAATTTGAATTACAAACATAACTCATTTTTTTACGTAAGCTTACTTCAATTGACGTTATTTCGTCATGCACCTTTCAGATTTATCTTGTTCAGCATGATTCCTTTCCAATTTCATTTCAGTAAACTGCAAAGTTTTACTGAACGGTAAAATTAATTATATTGAAAAGCCTGTTCCAAATGGCTTTCATCCAAAGTAGGATCATTTATGCTGAATGTCAGAAATTTATGGTAAGCTTGTCTTCTATGCTTACTGTGTGCAGTCACGTAAAAAATCTCTGTTTGAGCAATTCGAGAAAACATTTACGTTATAATTGACACTGCATCAAGTGATAAAATACTGACTTTTATGAAAAGGTTTACAGTAATATGCAAAATTGAGATTTGATGAGCAGCAAGTTAAACAAATTTGTTTTCTAGGAAGGGTTAGAAGAAACTGCTTTAGCCCTATTTGTACGGTTTTTGTAGAACACATGATAGAAACTGCAAAATGGCAGAAGACTTGTTATAATAACGTCATTGATCACGTGACGAAGTCATTATGTTTGATTTAATTTCCGGACTAAATAAACCGGACACTTGAAAATGGCCCTAGCAACAGTCGCTAAGCAATTTTTATGTTCAATTTCATAACCTGAAATCACAAGCCAAATATAAAGACAACAAAACAGAAAAATTGCACATTCAAGCAATTATCAATATAAAAAGCTCTCTCCCCTTCCCAGTAGAAATAGGGTTTAGAGAGATCATCTTTTTATAAACCATCTTCAATGACAAAGAATTCCCACAATTTTAAATTGAATTTGATGGGTTTTGATTCCTTAAGCTTAAACCTAATAATGCAAAAATTGTTATCAAAGACAAGTAGTTAACTTATTGGTTCAAAAAGATTTTTAGGCAAAAAAGCCTTGATCGATTGGGTCATCTGTGACCCATAAAAACTCAAAGATACAGATTACAAAATGAATTATTCAAATAATAAGTACTTAAAGACATACAAAAAGTATTGATATTTCACAGAAATTTTCAGGAATCGGAATCCATTGGGTCACCCATGACCCATCATTTCGTAAATTTTTGATGCCTTTATTCAAAAAGCAACAAAAAATCTATAATTTGATTCAGAAAATTAGCTTACAAATAGACTTTGAACACTTTTATTTTCTATTTTTGATACAGACAATGTTATAACAATTTTATGACCATTAACGTCCATTTGGTCACCGGTGACCCAAAAATTATCTCAGGAACGGCTTATGCTAAACACTTCGGGTAAACGCCAAACGCATTGATTTTTAAAGCCTATCAACATATGTGACGGTCTACGGGAAAAGGGGGCATAAAGCTATCCATAATTCACTTGTTTGCCTCTCAAAATCATGAAAAAGTTTGCGTGTCACTTAAATAGAAATGCACTCTTCCACAGATGTTTTTTTATGATTTTGCAAGAGGGTGGAGTATGATCGAGGTAAAAAGGACCATGCCCCCTTTTCCCATGGATCGTCACATATTGAGAAATAAAATTCGTAGCTTTGACAGAAACTTTGTGGAATTGAAAGATTTATGTCTATTGAAACTATGTTAAATAAGAAACAAACTGTGACATAAGAATAAGTAAAAATCAACTTAGAATACCTCAAGTAATCCTAGAATAAGCCGATGAATTACGAGGATATTATGAGGTTGCGAAAGAACATTAGGAAAACAAGGGTATTTAACAGAATAAAGCTAATGGTGATATGGCTAATTCCTATGGAATCCAAATAATCATGACATGTGTAGTAAGTATATCCGAGTTTTCTGCACACGCAAGTGACTTGAATGTGCTTCAAAGAATTTTGCAATTTATACTTTAAATTCAACGTATCATTTGATAAAGTGACAAATCGATATTTACACTTATTGATGACGTCACTGTCATAATTTTGCATGATAATGGACGTATCTAGCATATTCCATAAATCAGATCTCAATATATATCAACAAAAGTTTTGAGAGGGCCGAATTCGGCTAGTAAAACCTAAGTAAAAATAGTGTAAAGGGACTTTTCTACTACAAAGTCCAAGCCAGCACTTGTTCTAACAGGGGTCTTCCCCCTACGCAGAACGAAGTAATCTCAAACCACATACCAGGTTCTATGAGGACGTTAGAACAATGTTGAAACTATGCATTTTTCACTTTGCTATCTTTATTTGCTGTGAAATCACCTTAAAGTATTCCGGAAGCTTTAATGAATAATTGTTAAACATATACATTAAATAACCAATAAATCATAACTTATATTGAATATGGATTTCAGCACTAGGTAAATTTTCTCATAATTCTCATGCATTTTGTCGATTCGATGATTCAATAACTATATGCAGTGATTATATGAGTAGGTGATAAAAGCCTTCTTGAGAGCACATTTAAAACATTCCCACAGTTTAAGTGGAGTATTGAACTTACCTTTTACGTCATGATCAGATAATTATAACCTCTCAGCCAGTCAGTTTAAGTGGAGTATTGAACTTACCTTTTACGTCATGATCAGATAATTGTAACCTCTCAGCCATTACGAGACCGTCATTTCGACATTGCAGACGACGTCGCACGACGTTGAACAACATCAAAACGTTGTCTTATGCTAACAGGGCTGATTGCGAAAGCTTCGTTGGGGAACATTTTTGTCAGTGAGAAATCTTTCATTATGGAAAATTTTTCAACTTTCGTCCACCTTTCACTAATACTTTTTTTAAAATTCAAAATTGTTATCGAGAAAAAGCTTTGTCCCCCACGAAGCGTTCCATAATAAGTTACACATGTGATTCTTTCAAGACTATCTTGCCGAAGTTTGGTATATATTCCAATGTATGGCCGTGAATGCCCTATCTAGTAAATAGAGCATTAAATTATCCATCTTGAACCCTCAGCTGCGTTATTTGGAACTATGTTGAAACTTCATTTAAAGTTCCTTGCACCTCACCTTCTGACTTTTTTGGTCAGGTTAGTTCCATATTTTCATTACTTCTGTTTTCAGCATTGGGAATCGTCTATTGCAGTAATTCTTCGTTGCGAAACATTTTTTTCCTCGTAAAATTTATCTCACCAAAGAATGATAAAAAACAAAACAAATCTATTTATTTTTGTTGCTGCATAAAATCTTGCAAAAGAAAAGAGAGAGCTATACAAAACTTGATAAATTAGGTGAGACTAGTAAGAAAATTTTTCAACTTTCGTCCACCTTTCACTAATACTTTTTTTAAAATTCAAAATTGTTATCGAGAAAAAGCTTTTCAACTTTCGTCCACCTTTCACTAATACTTTTTTTAAAATTCAAAATTGTTATCGAGAAAAAGCTTTGTCCCCCACGAAGCGTTCCATAATAAGTTACACATGTGATTCTTTCAAGACTATCTTGCCGAAGTTTGGTATATATTCCAATGTATGGCCGTGAATGCCCTATCTAGTAAATAGAGCATTAAATTATCCATCTTGAACCCTCAGCTGCGTTATTTGGAACTATGTTGAAACTTCATTTAAAGTTCCTTGCACCTCACCTTCTGACTTTTTTGGTCAGGTTAGTTCCATATTTTCATTACTTCTGTTTTCAGCATTGGGAATCGTCTATTGCAGTAATTCTTCGTTGCGAAACATTTTTTTCCTCGTAAAATTTATCTCACCAAAGAATGATAAAAAACAAAACAAATCTATTTATTTTTGTTGCTGCATAAAATCTTGCAAAAGAAAAGAGAGAGCTATACAAAACTTGATAAATTAGGTGAGACTAGTAAGAAATTTTATTCAATTGCAACAATAAACTTTTTTTGTTGCAATTACATGCACAATTTTCTTAGCCCTCTTAATTGACAAAACTAGGCACAGAAAATACCAACTATCCACAAAGTTTGTATGATACCACGCATAAATACCATTTGAAGCCCTTGAAAGCAGAGATTACCCCAAGATGGCGGTGAACTTACTCCGTTAATCTTTCTCTCATTTTCCCGAGAGAAAATTCTAATGTTTTGATCAAATCGCCATAGCAACCATTTAACGTAAAGGCGAAGATCTCGTCTATGATAATAAGATCGCAATGCTAGCTGTGATATAAGTTCTTGATGTAATAAATGTTGTTTTTTTGAAGGCTTTACACGATGTTATGAGTTAATGGTATTATTGTGTCTCATATATGAAAGCAAATTAAAAAGTGTATATAAATCCCATAGGAGGCGCTCAAAAGAACGTCTGCGATTTATTAGTTACACTCAGCTGTGCATGGAGAAGTGAAAGAAAAAGCTTCCATTCATTTTCTGGTTGTTAGCGACAAAGCACTTATAAGAA
Organism: Darlingtonia californica; assembly: GCA_032270445.1. NCBI lineage: Eukaryota > Viridiplantae > Streptophyta > Magnoliopsida > Ericales > Sarraceniaceae > Darlingtonia > Darlingtonia californica. Next base: position 13,892 of record JAUBWS010051412.1, read on the forward strand.
ATGCTCTGGAAGACAGCATTTCCAACAACAAAATTAGTAGTGAACATCAACCAACATTTTTGTGGCTCATTAAAAACTTGACAAACACTGAATTGTGACGTTTTTTTTTTACTTACAGAATTCCCTAAAACCCGTATTTTGCCGATGATGAGTTAATTCAACATGGGTTTTATTTTTACGGTCCTGAAACCCTGGGTGGAGACCTAGGAGCTCTGAGGCCCATGCACTAAGGAGCGATCCCGGATCCAGAAACAGACAATTTCCAAAGATTTGCAAAATCTTGAAAATTTCTGGCACAGAAAGGGTTAATGTAGCCTATTCACAAGAAAGTCGAGTACGACCCAAGAAAAAGATTTCAAAATAATTTATTAGCTGTGACAGTTTTTGAGTAATTCAAACCACAATCTTCCTAACCATCTCTTTGTACCGACTTGACTAGTGATTAGCCAATTAAAATCTCATTTACTTGTTATCTTATTCCTGCAAGATGTCAACTTATTTCAATTCCTTTACTAGTATCCCCAATTGTTCCATATTTGGTTCGATACACTCTTTTTCGTTTTTTTGCTAATTTTCTAGAGAGTCATCTAGTCCACGTCTTTGACTACCTTGCTTTCGGTGGCGAGATTTGCCAATCACTGATAATTTTGCATGGTAACTCGAAGTGCTTCAAGAAAGGTAGGACTCACATGACAACAATTCATGAAGAACTAAAGAGGATATCGTTGGTTAACCACGAGTGCCGATGATAAACATATTTGTTATGGACTTTTGATTTTTTTTTACGGTCCTAGACCCCTGGAACTTAGGAGCTCTGCGAACCATGCACCAAGAAGCGGTCCCCGGTTAAGAAATAGACTATCTCCAAAGATTCCCAAAATGTTGAAAATTCCCGATTAAAGTTTTAGCAAACTCATCATGTATCAAATATCAGTATGTAGCATGCACAGACCCTAAAGTGTCTAGTAAGGAATGTGATTAATTATGTTGCTATCGGTGGCGAAATTTGCCAATCACTGATAATTTTGCATGGTAACTCGAAGTGCTTCAAGGAAGGGAGAACCCTCAATGACAGCAATTCATGAAGAACTAAAGAGGATATCGTTAAACATATTTGTTATAGAATTTTAATTTTTTTACGGTCCTAGACCCCTGGAACCTAGGAGCTCTGCGAACCATGTACCAAGAAGCGGTCCCCGGTTAAGAAATAGACTATCTCCAAAGATTCCCAAAATGTTGAAAATTCCCGACACAGAAGTGGTTAATAACCAAATCATTCATTCATTGATTTTCACGATGACTCACTCATGTTTTATGTAGTAAAAGCACTTAACAATGTAGTTTGCTAAGTTAAAACTGTTATTTCGTGAAAGTTTTAGCAAACTCATCATGTATCAAATATCAGTATGTAGCATGCACAGACCCTAAAGTGTCTAGTAAGGAATGTGATTTATATATTACGTGAGATAGACCCGTTCCGAGTTATCAAGGAAAAGATATCCCTTTTTGTTCTATACTCAATTTGAAAACTGATTAAATCTAGTTTTCAGAAAATAGTTTAATAAAGGCTTAAAAGCTTGAAGTTGGTTTTCATTTCAAATGTAAATTTCAGAAATTCTGGAATTCCAACGCTTTCGTCATTTGATGATAATCAAAGTTCATTCAAACGATCATAGATATTTAATTAAATTCATCAATCGGTCTACTGATCTGATGATTGAACTCTAAAACATACCTTTGTTTTGAGATGTACTTTTTGTAAATTACTTTTTTCATTACCTGCGGTATAGGGAATGAAGAATACGCTAATTGATACGTATAAATGAGAAATCTACATAAAAACATGTCTGCATTCTAGACTAAATAGTAAGAGTTTATAATTCCCCTTATCAAATTTTTGCACAGTAGGGTTTAAAAAAAGAAGTCCAGTATATGCATTGAATTGAACACATCAAATTTTCCAGCAAAGTATTTTTCGAAATATTATCCAAACATAAACATCAGGAAAAAACATGCCTTCCAAACAGATATGTTGCAAAACTGCCACATAGACTGAGCTACAGATGAAAAGTTCTAGTGAAAAGAAATTATGTGTAAACATAAGCAGGACTTATAAAAGCTACTATAAAATGAGATTATAATTTAGTTATTACCCACCGGTAGGCTTTTAAGTTTTTCATGAACTGTTATCAATGAGAGTCCTACGTTGCTGAAAACACCTTAGGACAGCAGTTGGTAAATTTCACTAAAATCTCACAAGGAGGTCGAGCTTGGGACTCCGGTTTACGCTACGGTTTACGTCAAGCAACTTGGTTACTGTTCTAAGCTTACTCTTTCGGCATGCCTGCAAAGGCGACTAATCCAAATTTTTGTTATACCTGCAAGAATTTCAATCGATCTCATAACACACCACATACTAAAGTTATAGCAATCAAAGATGATACAATCTTTTCTGTCATTATATAATTTTTGTTTGCTCCAAATAGAACTATCATTGACACCTGTTTAAACTAATCACTTTTTTTGTATGGAAATTTTCTAAGTAGGTAAGAAAATATATCATTTTAATGTTGATTCTAATAATCTGATACGGTAACATCAAGCTGTTTTATAGTTTTTTTTGGCAACATTCAAGATTAGCGATAAACTAAATACAGTACAATAATGTAGTATTTTTGACTAACTATTCAAGAGTAACGATAAACTAAATACAGTACGATAACGTATACATACGTTAATAGTCTTTAAGGGAAAAATCAGAAATCCCAAAAACCTTACCAATTTCATTCTGTAAAATACACCATTTACCAATGTTGACTACGCACGTCTATCATAGATAAATTTATGTCCAATAGTAAGTATTAAGTCTCTGAAGGTACTCAAAAATATCGGTCCCATTTATCGAGAGTCGACAGACATGTGAGCGGGGTAAAGCACTTAAAAATATAGCGTAGGAGATATCTTGATTAATTCGTGGTTTTTTTGTGATTTTTTTGCAAACGAGATTTTTTTTGAACACTTTACCCCTTGCATGTGATCTCATAAAATTGCACAGATTCAGTGAGCTTGATTGACGTTGCAAATGATTTTGTAAGAAGAGTGGAGGTACACTGTCTGGAAGTATTTGGTAACTTTCAGGAAACTGACCTGAAATGATATCAAGTTCTCGTGTAAACAAAATTTACTATCCATCAATCATCACACTGTCATTACTGTAGAGTGGTTTCACTGTTTTGTTTTACAGGATGCAGCAGGGTAGCAAGAAATGACAAAATACAGCTTCCTCATTTCTTGCTGACTTAACCCATTAACGTCTGCAGGGGCGGATCCAGCAGTATGCGGTATTAGCTAGGAGGAGAGATAAAAATGTCATTTACCTTGTATCAAAATACAGGGTGTCTCAAAAAAAAATGTGGCCTATTGTAGGAGAATTTATCAAAAGCCACTGCAAATTAAAACAAAGGAGCGAACCGCAATCTCCTATACGATTGCAAATTGTATTTTTATGACGGACTACTACACAGTGTAGTGTATGTTGCTTTGTAACTCTTCTCTTATATTACTTCTGGACCCGACACTCGCGACGTTGTATACTTTCAAAATTTGTACTTTTCATTTTAGACGCACAGTTGATTTGATGACCCGAAGTTCTTGATAGTGGCCAGGGATTTTTGACCCACGGCCACTAGCAAAAGGAGCGAAGGTTAGTAAAAGAAATGAAACGACGATGAGAAAATTTCACCGCATTATTTGTAGCAGAATAATATTAGAGATATTATGCTGTTTTGAAAATGATAAATGTGTTACTAGAATTTGAATTAAAACATTCCCTATTACATACATTTCATGGTATGTAAAAGGGTCTGATAGCTCGGTCAGTAGAGCGCTCACCTCGCAATCGAAAGGTTTCTGGTTCGAGCCCGACCCTCGTCCACCCAACGCATGAGTAGCACAGTGAAGGCAATCTGACCTGTGCGGTAAGTCACTGGGAGCTGACGGCAGGTGTGGCGCTCCGCCTCAGCAATATATCTCCCTGGTC
>JAUBWS010051423.1:0-17920 GCA_032270445.1 Darlingtonia californica
TTTCCCATTGGTTTGGCACTTCCCCTTCTCTCATTATTGAGTTGAATATAGTTTGTAGTGATTTCACCATTTCTTCTCTGTAATTTCCTTTGAAAAAACGATCGGTCGGCAATACATTCTATCAGCCATTTTTGATGGTCATCACTTCTTCGGACTCTTGAAGTTGGTTGTGGATAATTCCAATCAGCGAAAAAAAAATTTTCGGGAAAATACGGTAAAGAAATCGGGCCATATCTTAAGGCTATACACAATACAAAATTATCACAACATTTCCATCAGTTTTGTGGTTGAGAAGAAGGTATGAGGAAGACATAAGGGGCTAAAGAAGGTTATCCAAAGGTATTTTGCTGCTTGTATTCACTTAAAATCGGCCATTTTTCGTGTTTGTTTTCACTCACTAATATTTCCTGCGTAAAAATTCATAATGGTGAAAGCGAACCAAAAAGGAGATGCAATCTGATCCTGACTTTTTTGTGCATGGATTTAAGCTGGAACCCGAGCCACTAACTCATCCGTAAATACAAGTGCTATATAAATCACCTAGCCCTTTGCGAGTGTTTCTAGATTTGAAAGGAAAAAATTCACACAATTTGAAAAAGTCTCATGGTGGGGTTTGAACCAGTGTTACCACCATTGATACCAACCACAGGTGGCTGCTGAAATTTATCAATTTTTTTTTTAGGTATGTCGTATCCCTTTATATATATATAGAAATAACACCCGCGCGCCCAAATTAAACGTGCTTTTGTCAGTACCGTACAAATATTCATGCGCAAAGTCACCATCAACCGCTTTTCCAAAAATGTTGTCATTAATAAGGTATGTGGACACCTTTTTATGAAAAAAAATCGGAAGAATATATTCTAATATCATTTGATAGAAAATGAGCTGAATTTTACGATTTAATAAAAACATTTTAAAATTCCTTTCCTATATAAATATATATAAACGTTTAAAGATTCTATATATATCACTAATTACTGTTTACATATAGTTGATCAGAAAATTAACATTTTCTCAGCTTCAATCTGTCTGATTGCCAAAGTGAAAGTGAAACATCACTTTATTTCATCGTTTTACTTTTGTTTTTTATTACTTTTACTTTTGTTTTTTGCATTTGTTTTCCTTTTACCAGCAATTTTCCAGCGTGTTACAATATGAAATGAAAATACAGAATTTTAGTGTTATAGAATATAAAATAATACAAAAATGAAGAAGTCTTTAGCAACACCACAACAGCAACAAGGTCGTCGGTCTATGCTTGGGTTTGGAAGTGCAGCTGCTAAATCACGTAAGCAAGTTCCTGAACAAAAGCGCTTGACATTTAGTGCAAACAAATCAAGGCTGCAAAATTCTACAATGAGATCTTCCAGGTAAGCTACCATATGTTTACAGAAAGATGAGCATTGGCTGATATCATGTTGCAAGGAGATTTATAAGTTTTTAGGAATAAAACAGAAAACTGTGAAAACATGCAGAAGAAATGTTATTGTCAATATTCAATTTACCTGAATATATTAACATGGGAATTTTCTGGGGAAAAAAAGAGGTTTTCAAATGAGTGTTTCTTTTGCATGCAAGCAAGTTTTTGGTAGCCCAGCTTATGGTATCTAGTTTCAATGTTTGCAGTTTCCACATATGCTGATGACTTTTTACACAGTACTGATAAAATGGCACAATATGATCATAGAAACCAGGAATTACTCAAGATGGCATTCATTTTTCTCAATACTGCAGAAGTTCAGTTTCCATTTGCACAGACTGGAGAAAATCCTATAAAATTCTTCTTTGGCTGATTGATTTGCACATGGAGATTAAAGAGTTGTGTTTGTCTGGCATAGATTATGCAGCAGTACAAAAATTCTCAATGTCAAAAAACCTTCCTCTTATGATAATTGGAAAAATTACCAGTTGTATTAAATTTTGCTAATGGAGCCTTGACTTTTGGAGTTTGAGTCTTTAAACTGGCACTAAATTCCTAGAATTAAATCTAAACCAAGTATCCCAATAGCCAAATTCCTTAATTTAACTCCACATCAAAATTACTTTTCTTTAAGTTAGTTTTTCATTTTTGAACTAGACTCATGTCCTTACATTTTAGATGGTCAAGTCAGGGTGCTCATCCCATGAAAGATCCACGACCCCTAAGCAACAGAGGTAATTTATAGACAGTTATGTAACATTCTGAAATTTTCAAAAAAAAACAATATATGCATGATCTTGTCTACATTAATCACAAAGATTTTCGGCGAAAAAACTTTGGTGAAAAATTTTGGTCAAATATTTTGGATTCAAATTTTTACTCTAAGAGCTGAATTCAAAATTGAACTTTTATGAAAAGAATAAATTTATTGTATAAAATCAGTACCAGGAAGGAAAAAGCAACAAACTAGAGCAAAAAGTCCTCTAAAAAAACCTTGTTTTTCGACCTGTTCTTTATATAAGTCATGAAAACCTTCAATCTGAAACTCTCCAAAATGATAAAAAAGTCATGAAAAGATTTTTAGCGAAGTAAAATCTTTCAGTTTTGAACTAGAAACCCTTAATAATAGTTAATCATACTGAATAATGTATATATAACGAATTTTTAATCTTCTAATAGTTTTGGCCTGATAAACTTTTGATCACAAGCAAACTTTAAGCAAATAAACTTTTGGTCCAAATTTCAACCGAAAGTTGGTAGCGTCGAAACTTTTCGTGATTAATAAATTAAATTGCAGAAATTCCAAATGCAATTTGAGGACTGTTTAAAATTAAAATGGAATGAAAATACTTATTGAATGGAGTTATGCATTTGAACATTATTATACTATTAGTAAAACTATATTATTTCTGGAATGTTTCTCTATACTTTGATTTTGAATTCTTTGTCTTTCTAATAAATAACATATGAGCTATTAAGCCACGTGAAATTTCATTGCAAGATTCTCACAATTTTTTTAATGCCTTTCAGGTTTTCAAAAGCAAATGATTGATGATATTCTTGAGGTTGGTTGTGTTTGTTATATGTTGTTAATAAAAATGTGAATTGATCGGCCCTTTTTTCTGAAAGAAAGTGTGTCGAACTATCAGATGTGCTCATATGTCCTATTTTCAATTGATCTAAAACATTAAAAATTGGTGACTACGTAGGGGTTGTAGGGGTGCTGGTTGGTTAAGTGCCTATTTCATCTAAATTAATACACTTTACCTTTGCAAAACACCCTTTTCTCAGGGTGATTGTCTTGTCTGCGTGATTAATTGCGATTGATTTTACCACAATCTGAAGAGGTTAAAGGTATTAAAAATTGCAAAAGAAATCATCAAGTCTCAACAGCTTAAAGATTTGCACATACTACAATATAATTGATAAAACAAATGCTTTTTTTTTAGTTTTTGAATGAAGGTGGCTATCCACACCCCATCACACATAAAATTCTAAGTGCGCCTACAACAAAGGAGTTTCTACGAGTGTTTGAGGTTTGTATAGAAAAGAGTTAATGATTATTCAAAATTTATACAATACTGTCCATATCACAGCCATAGTCTTGAAAGTAAATTTAGATGTCACGCCGAAATAAATATTTTCATGAATACTAAATGAATACTTTTGTATCTTTACAATTAGAGTATGTTGTAAATATGTTAATAGGCAGGAAAATTACATAAGATCGCTAAACATTCAGTAAACATTTGTATTTTCACAAAATGTTTCAAAATGCTAATGTGAACTACGTCATTGCCACACTTATCTTTACCTTTCTACATTTAGCACTTGTATGCGTATATGGACAGCAACTTCAAAATGAACAAGAAGTTTGAGGAAGAAGTTCCAAAAATCCTGAAATCAATTAATTATCCATTCACCATATCAAAAAGTGCAATGTTTGCTATTGGTAGCTTGCATACTTGGCCAACCTTGTTGGGTGCCTTACACTGGATGGTAGAATTAATAAAGGTAGAATTATTAATTAACTAATTAACTTTTTGACCTGCCTTTGGTCTTAATGCAGTCAATAATGACCTTCAGCGATAAGTCATAACAAACCACAAAATAAATTTTGCGTGGCAGTAAACAGTAGAGATTGCGGAACGCCAGACATGTACTGGACTCAGCTTTCAATTTCATACTCTGTCAAAAATATTTCATAATTTTATACTGAAAATGTAGATGAAATATTGTGAGGTACAATTCTTACAGCCTTTTAGTGCTTTAATCACATTTCTGAAAGATGGAAAGATTGAGAAATCTCTATTTAAAATCTTTGGCTTTTAAGGACGCTTTCTAGTCCACACATTACTTTAGAAACTGTTTGCAAACTTTATTGTGCTCTGAAATTAGCTCATGTACCTGCATAATGGTTACTTTCACTATGAAACTTTTTAATGAAACTTTTTTATGAAACTAAAATTCAAATATTCTTTATATTCCTTGCATACTTTATTTAGACAGTGAATTGCATTGATATTGAGGAAGTACTTTTTCAACCATCCTTCAACGATGATGATATCTCAAAAAGATTTGGAAGGGTATGTCACCTGTGGAATGTCTTTATTTTGTCTAGATTGAATTCAAAACAATTAATGTCTTTACATTTTATGGTCTAATCGATTTGACCAAGTAACCCCTTATTGGAAAGATGAAATTGAATAAATCGTCAGCATGTTGTTAAGTAAGATGTAAATTCTTTGAAATCAATGAAACAAAGAGAAAAGGCTTTTTATCTTCTTGTGCTAACAAATTGGACTGGATGAAAATTCAATTTCTTCCCTTTACGAATATGTATTTTTTTAGAAATTAATCTTAGTTAAGGCTTCTGTATTGGTATAAGTAAAAAGGCACAAGGAACTATAAGATATTTTGAAAAAAACCAAGTGTTTTAATATAGTATTTTGAAATAGAATTTTTATCATATGGGAAAATTTCTCAATGGGAATATTCTGTATCTTTTCTAAACTAGGAAAAGATTCAAGTGTATTGAAAAATTGTCAACCTGCAATAATGCAAAGCAAAGACTGGCTCAAAAATATTTACCAATGCAGTACATTATTAAATCTAAGTTTCTTTATTTATTTTAGACATTTCTTGACTTTTATGTAAATACATATGCATTGTATATGAGAGAAGAAGATGATACACAAAGAGAACAAGAAGAATTAGCATCAACTATAAGTAAGTGTCTTCTTTAAGATGATAGTTAACATTTTTGTCTTTGATATAAACCTAAAGCTATTTCGCTTGGAAATCTTTAAAAGCCACTGGAAAGTATGGAAGATACTTTCAATGATTTGAGGCTGTTGTTTCAGGCACAAATTGACATTTATTTGTTAACTGTATCCTAGATGGTTTTTCTCAGTTTGCTACTATGTATCAAATTGACTTTTATTTTCTAGTTTTCTTGAAAATGAAACATTTCATTTTTTTCATTATAGTAACTTTGGCTGGTTGTTCAGCAGAAGGTAGACAAATGAAATTTATTAAGTACTTTGTTATCTGTAAAGTTTATGGCACCATTTTTCCCAAGAAAATAAAGGGAAATTGGGAAAATTGCAGCCGTTTTGCGAAATGAAATCCACCCTATTTGAAAAGCTGTGTTCGTGATATTAAATCTACGTAAAGGTTTATTTTTAATAAGTTAACTAACCATTTTTAAAGGAAGCTAAAATCTGGAGATGTTATAATCGCCATTGTACTTTATTCCTTCTTTGTTTTCTAGACCATCAAACCCTGAAAGAAGAAGTGGAAGACCTTGAACGAGAACTTGCGTTATTGCAAGCAGAACCTGTATGTAGCTGTGAAGTTTTTGTTGAGTTTTATTTTGTATGTGAGAGAAGGAAAATCAGTCTTAATTATCCAAATATAAACTTTTTCATAGTTAAGTATGTTTCAGCCCTACAAATTGATTTCCTAGGATCCGTTGGCAGAAGCTATCAAGACCAAAGTCATTTTGGAAGAGAAAATGTAAGGTTTAAAAGATGCCCTTTTTTATTTCTGAACATATTTTTAGTACTTTAACACTATCGATATCCTAATCACTCGAATCTCAATTACTACGAGGCATGAATTAAACGATTGTAACATTGTTATTGTTGTAAAGTTATATTTGTTTTATAAAACTATTTCACAAGGCCTTGTTATACGATAAATTTTGAGTTAACATTTTTGCTAATATTTCTTGAGTTAGAAAGGCCGCAAATGTGTTAACAAAAAAGTTAGACGATGTCACATGGTAACTTTTTACACCAAACATTTCATCTCAAAAATATTTTAATTTATTCAAATTGTAAGGAGTGTAGTGATGTTGAGAGTAGATTGATAAAGATGGATGCTCAAAACACTCAAATAAACGAGAAGCATTTATATGTACATTGGTAGTTTCTTCAGAAGTAATTCTTGAAGATGAGGAAGAAAAAGTGAAGGAAGCAAAGAACCACTTGGGTTCAAAAATTTTTGCAACAGCGGGATAGACATTGGGCTCAATGCTCTTCGCGAAAATGATCCTTATTCTTTTCAGACGATATCTACTGATGTTCATCTAATTCTTCTTCTTCCTCGAGAGGATTTGGTGCTCCTTCCTTTTCCTTTCTTCTACGTTCCAAAAATTGTTCGAATAAAACTCTGTCCGACATTTCGCCTCAAACAAAACAAACTTTTTGCTCATGAATTCTCTTGTTCACTCTTTCACTTAAAAGTTTAGAGCACGTGCACGCGCATGTTGAGAACTTTAAATTCCCTTTAAATAGCGGCAGCTTTGAAATTTTTTTTTCTTTTTAAGATTTTCATAAATGTGAGGACATGTTAGACGATAACATTTTGCGTATCATTATTTTAAGAAATGTTAGCAAAAATGTTAGCTAAAATTTATCGTATAACAAGGCCTATATACCTGCCATAGTCAGCTTGTAAATGAATACTGATGGGATAAGATATTTTCAAAGTAATTTGATTTATCTCATGTAGTGAACAGGATGAAATAGCTATCAAAGAGCTTGATCAAGAAATGGCTGTGTTAAAGAAACAAACTTTGCATTACCAAAGACAGTTAGAAGAAGAAGGTATCTGTTTGTTTTTCATGTAAGCTAAAAAAAAAAGACTAGTGAGATTTAATTTTAACCAAATACTCCCAAGTTGTAAAAGTGAGACTTTTTTATGGAATAGGCCTGAAGTAGGTTTTTGAAACTTGTTTTACAAGTCTGGCCTGGTCTGGCTTTTAAGAATGTTTGCGGTTTCAAATTTAAGTCTGAATTGAATATTCATTTAGGGGGTTATTGAAGTAATTTTCGTGTCAGTTAAAGAGTTCCATTGTTTTTTAGGAATCTTCCCCAGAAAGGTAAAGTTCTGCTTACTTTTTCATTTGGATCATTTTATTATTTATCAAAATTGATATAACACAACTTATAGATCAAATTCATGCCGTTAGTGTGATCTGATTCCTCGCTAAGCGGAGCATTTTTAAATCATTCCATGTATATTTTTACTTGAACCCTTTTCTGTGTCCCACTTATCGAGGGTAGACAAACTTGAATTTAGAGTTTTAGTCATTCATTAATACAGTATACTCCCGATAACTCGAACCAGTAAGGGACCGAAGGAACTGTTCGACTTAGCGATTATTCGAGTTATCGAGGGGCTTTTAGTAAGAGGTACTGCGTCAAGGGACAAATGATACAAGTTCGAGATAATGAAAGTTCGAGTTATCGGGATTCTACTGTACTATATCAAATGATTTTAGTCGTTTCGCCGTGGACTTTTTTTGCGATCCCATAGTCCTCCTTACATTCTAAAGTACTTAAAATTTCTACTTGATTGGTCATTTCATTAATACTTTTATAAATGCTTTTAGTGATCCCCCCCCCCCCCCCAACTTTTTCCCGATCTTGCAGTCCTTCTTACACATTAACGTATTTGATTCTTAGCTCGGAGACCATTCTGAAGAGGTCCGTCACAAGAGCACGGAGGTTAAGCGTAAACTCGAACGACTGAATAACGAAAGCGAAAGAATTGGACAACAAAACAACGAACGAGAAATTAGATATTGCCGTATGTACGACCAGGTGCGTTTGTCCTTTCAGTGGGTTATTTTCGCGTTGATTCTAATTTTGCGAATGCCGACTCTCAATCAACAGTGAACCACGACTATTTTGATTGTAATTATTTTCGTAGAGTTTTATTAAAGAAAAACATCACTGAAATTTTTGCGTGTGTTAAATTTCGAGAAAAGGCACAGTAATATGCGGAATCGCAAAATTTCCATCCACGCGAAAATTAATTTTTCAGTTGTATTCTCCTTAGTACTTTTGCTAAGATTGGAAGCACTGAGCAAACGTTTATTACCTATTCCTCAAACTGCCTCTGACCTGGACAATTCAGTCCCACTGAGAAATTTTCCTAACGATCTTATTCTAGATCTCGATGTAGGGTGAGTAAGAGAAAATCTCTCTAGAAATTAGGCGTAGTTATCAAGTCCAGTGACATGAAATACTACCATAAACTCATCCTTCTCATTCGTTTTTAAAGATTAGTACTTCGATCAATGAATACAATGATACTGTCAAAGAGTTGATGTTACATCCTCATATCCGAAACTACTTAGGTGACACTTCCATCATCTTACATTTTGATCATAATCTAACCGATGTCAATGATGTCAAGAAGCGTTTGAAGGTACAACATTTTTCTCCTTACAATACACCCTCATATACGAAACTACTTAGGTGATACTTCTATCATTCTACACTTTGATCATAATCTTACTGATGTCAATGATTTCAAAAAGTGTTTAAAGGTACAACACTTCCTGCTTTTCCTTTTTGTCTTTTGGTTGTCTTTTAATCTTACATTGCAGTAAGATTACAAGGAAGGGTTGACAAATGATATTCAAGACTTGTACGTTCACGCACCCATGCTTAACCCTATTTCTACAAAATATTTTGGTCCCCTCCTTCTCCATAACTTTTGATCTAATAATGCTTTATCAATGCATAGTTCCAGTCCCGCCCCCTTAAAATAAGGGGGACCAATGATTTTATTTAAAGGACTAAGCTTTTTGGCCCCCTCCTTCTCCATAACTTTTGATCTAATAATGCTTTATCAATGCATAGTTCCAGTCCCGCCCCCTTAAAATAAGGGAGGACCAATGATTTTATTTAAAGGGGGGGGGGGGGGGTATGCTTTTCGGGGGGAACTAAGTATCATTAAATGTGATGATAATCTTCAATGCTAATTATTGTTCATTTTTGTATTTGTGTCTAATGTTCATTGTTTAATGTACTTTTTTCTGTGCGTGTTAAGAAATGTAGAAGTCATTACATCTTGAGCATTCCTGGGTGAATCGCCGTCACTCTTCAAGTAATATATTTGAAATAGTTAGTCACTTAGTGCCGATTCAACGTGTAAGTGAAAAATTGAATAAAAATTCTGATTTTCGCAAAACTGGTGATCATAACCTTGTATGTAAAATATAAAATGGTAGGGACCTATTCTCGCTCTTCCTGCTTTGACTCTGACTTTTAACTCTACCATTTGTTCCATTGTAGGGCGTCCTGATGGAGTTGTCAGAATACATGTCGGATCAATGCTATCAAATCGATATGAAGTCAATCATGGAAGAAATTCAATTACAACAGGTTTGTATTTCCAATTTTTGGTTTTTCTTTCCCTTTTGTTTTTCAAATACAATTTAATCTCTATAAAGCGGACACCATCAGTGCAAAAAATGTGTCCACTAAAGATTCCACTAAAAATAAATTTTAATAGCATCCGCGAGCGGAATATAGCATTGAGATTTTAATACAAACTATGTTTATCAGTGCTGAGAAAGCTGTCGACGAGCAAGAAAAAAATATCAAGACGATTGTTGTAAGTTTGGACAAAAAGACAGCTGATTATATTAGTTAAATGATGAAAAATATTATAATACATACATATTTTTGTGGAACTGGTATTTTGTTTCCTATGTCTGCTTTACAGAGCGCCAACTTAAGGAGAAAAAACTGTTCGTTTTATAGAATGTCCGCGTTATGAATTGTCTGCTCTATATAGAGATTTTTCTAAAAAAGTTTAACCGTAAGTCATTCAGTTCCTTGACTTACTGTCTGTCTTATGGAGGTGTCTGCTTTTTATGATGTCCGCTTTATAGAGATTCCACTGTAGTCAAAATTACAAGTTTTACGTCGATTTCGTGAGAGCTCAAACAAAGTTTTTAATCACAAATCTACGTATCCACTTACTTGTTATAAAGAGTTCACCACTGATGAGTTGAATCAATTTCAGTTTTGGTTTATATTTGGAATGGAATCATCATGACAGAGAACATAAGATAATACAAAACATAAAATCAATTAACTAATCCAGGGTTGCCAGCGTCCTGGAAAATCCTGGAAAATGAAATTTGTTCTTGAAAATCCTGGAAAGTCCTGGAATTTCATGGAAAAAAGTGAAATTGTCCTGGAAAATCCTGGGATCTGAATAACATCCATTCTAATCTTTTTTATTGGTGTTTCGTTGTTGAATTTATTTTATTTAGAGGTAAAAAGGGCCTATATATACCTAATATAAAAGCTTAATTGAGTTAACTCCTTGCCTTTTGTCTTTTGTTGTTATGTATGATATATGTGCTACCTTAAAGTTCATCATATTCTTCAGTCTGAAAAATTTTGAATGGCTTAAAAAAATCCTGGAATTTTCATGGTACAAATCCTGGAAAGTCCTGGAATTTCAGTTTCTATTTTGGCTGGCAACCCTGTAATCTGATTGACATGATATACAATTATCATAAAATAAATAATGCTTACCAGCTTACCAGAATAATAAATTGAGATGTAGTAATAGATGAGTTCAAATTGATTCCAACGTATAAGATATTGACTACATTTGAACCTTGACTCCACAAAATTGAACAATAAACTTGTTTTGCAAAACATTGAGTGAATTTGTAACATCTTATGTTAGTAATAGACTAGAACTGACTTTAAGTATTTCCTTGAGGTAGATATTTACTGTTTATGAGCTATAAGCATGGAAACTACCATTATGAAAATTTCCCACCAAAAAGCAAAGTGGACATTTGAAAATAAAAAAAGTTGTCAATGAAAATAAAATACTAAAATTAAATGAAATTGATATGAACTAAAATATTACACTAAAATGAATCAAATATCTAAGTTGTCATTCAAACCAAAACACTCAAAGTAGATATGAAATGAAAAGTGAATAGGGCCTTTACTGAAAAGTGAATAGGGCCTTTACTGAAATTAAACTTAAAGTGATGTAAATAGTGCCTAAGAACAAAAATAAACAATCTTTGAGAAAAAAATTTGCAGTAAGATTAATGTCAATTTACATTACTTAGGGTAATGAATTATTGTGTCACTGTAAATTAGAAATTTTGCTGCACTTGAATACATTCGAATGGTATGTTTTATTTTCGTAGAATAAAGAAGCGATAAGTGACAAGAAAGATCAAATTGAACGGCTTACTGTTGACATTCAAAGTCTAGACAAAGAACTGCAAGAAAATACATTGGTAATTATTAATATTTTCATTATCATGATTATTTACCCAAGATAAAGCCTCTTCAATCCTGTTAAGCTGATATCAACTGGGTCCTGCCTTCCTGGAAACTTCTACAGGGAATACTACTTACTCTTACTCTGATGGCGTTGAACTTGGTACCTCTGAGTCCTAAGCTCAGTGCCTAAATCACACAGCTACAGGCTCCCATTCACAGACCAGTCTCTCTTTTTCGAATCTCCGCAGCTCAAAAACGTTTCTCATTGTATGAGAAGGCGAATGATTTGTTGATGATCTCCCGATATTTAACGTCCACTTTTTTCCTTGATAGTCGCTTTAGAGCACAGACCAGAGGTGACTGTATGTAACACTGTTTATTTTTAGAATTGGATTCTGGGATTAAATAAAAAAAAAAATTTCGAAAATTTGGTTGATAGTTCTTCTCATTTTTTTTCTATATTTTTTCGAATCTTTTTTGTGTAAAAGTTTACCACTTCAGTTATAAGCCAGGTTTTCGCGAAAAAATTCAACGGTTGTTGCGCAAATTTAAGGATAAAGAGAAGTTATACAGCTAACAATATCAGACGTAATAATGTCAATTAAAAATGACAAAGTTTTCTTAAGGTGACGGATATTTACATTTTTCGACTGTGCAGTATCTTTAACAAAACCAATTTTTGACACAGAAGCAAGATTTGTTTCAAACGTGTACAGAAATCAACTTTTTTTGTCCAGACTGTAGTAAATCCTGCTGTTCGCCTGAAAATGCGTTTCATTATGATGATTTCTTTTTTTAGCAAGTGGAACAAAACCTTGGAAAATACAAGGACTTCGTTGAACAAGAAGCAATGATGCAGACAAAACTTACTCAACTCAAAGCAACAGTAAAAGAGGAAATTGAATGCTTGGAACAAAAAGCAAAGAGGTAGGGATAAATTGTAAAATCTCCTAGCATTTTTCTTACAGTGTTGAAACTGAAACTAAGTCGAGCAAACTAATTGTAAGAGCTATGTACAAGTCCAGAAATTAGAAATAAAAGATGGGATTTTTTCGAATATGTTGTCCTAGTTGAAATTAAGTAGCAGTTACATTTTAGGTATTTGACATTTATTGAATGACAAGACATTCAGATTAATTAACTTATTTCTAATCAGAAGTTTAAAAAGCCAGTATTGAAAATATTTCCATTACTATGACTAGCTTGTTAGCAATATTGTCAACTATATTGATCTTGTCTTCTCGAATGTGACTATAAATTGTTAAGATTTTAATTTCCATGTTGTGTTTTATATGAAAAATAGAAATGATAAGTGAGAAGATTTCCGCATCATCTGAATTGTCTCATTATTTTCTTCATAGTGTTGAAAAAGACGAAGAAATGTACAGAAAGACTGAAGAAGATTTTATGGTGGAAATTAAGAAGTATTGCGACAAACTCCGTCAATACCGACAATCTGTTAAGGCATGTGTTGCAACTATGATTATTCCTTTCATCAAGGCTGCCACTATAGCATGTACCAGACCTTCGGAAAGAAGTATTTCTGGTGATGTACAGAGTTTTTTACAGGTTAAAAAAAATCCGTCGTCTCAAAATGTTATTTATTGATATGTTAAAAAAGGAGAAAAGCCACGATTTTGAATTATATCCTGTATGTTTGTCGGCAATTGTGTCCAGTAAATTTCAAAATTTTTGTAAAATGCGGCAATGTTGTCAAGGGATTTTTAAGAATTTTTTCAAGGTATAGCTACATAGTTGTTATCGTAGATAGTAATGTGTACATTTTTATTTTTATTATAGAATGGAATGGTTGAACTTCATAA
The DNA here is from genome assembly GCA_032270445.1 of Darlingtonia californica. Lineage (NCBI taxonomy): Eukaryota > Viridiplantae > Streptophyta > Magnoliopsida > Ericales > Sarraceniaceae > Darlingtonia > Darlingtonia californica. The sequence goes on from JAUBWS010051423.1 coordinate 13,314, forward strand.
AGTAATAAAAGGTGATATTTCTCACTTGGATCAACTTGAAAAAACTTTTGAGAATGAACCGTAATCGATGTTTTCGCAAGTTTGGTGTGGTATGTAATTTCCAATGGTGTATATTATACTCTTGCATTCATTTATAAACACAGACACCTTAAAATTCAAAAGATCTCGCAAAAAATTGATTCTTTTGAACTGACTGCAAAAAGTCAATACTTTAGAGTTAGGAAAGTTTGAAGTTTTTGACATTGAAAATAAATACCGCGGAAATTGAGTTTCAAATTCGCGTATGTCTGAAAATTTCTCGAATTTGCAACAAGAGAAACCACGGGCATTGTTTGATTTATAATCATGAAAGCAAAACGGGACCGCGAAAATTTCTGCCTTTGACGTAACTATAAACTAGAATATTTTTCTAACTATTTAGTTGTCTAAAGTGCTCTTTGCAAGGCGCTAAATACATCTACTTTCAAATGATGAGATAATAATGTAAATGTAACAATTTGTTTTTGATCTTTTGTTTATTATACTCCTTGTATATTTATTGATTTGATTAGTGAAGACTTTATGTGTAAAGAAACAAAAAGATAAAGTTGCCCTTTTTATAAATTTATCTGTTAAAACCTTTAGAGCATATAGTGGTTGCCTTTTTTGTTTGGTTTGGTTTTTCTTTCCTAATTAACGAAGCCTAGTAATAAGGTAGAAGCATTTACTACTATTTTCTACATAATTTTTGAGGCTGAGGTACATCTATACTATCAGATGGTTATTTCTGTTGATGTCATAAAAAATTTTTCGATGAAGTTCAGAGACAAGCGAAAGTGACTAAATCTTAAATCATGTACCTTCGAGAGAATCCAAACTCTAGGGCGTATCACTCACCTGTGAGACTCATTCTGGAAATTCCAAATACAAACTTACAGTGTTTACACAATCGCTAACATCGGCCACAATTTGACATAACTGTTAAATTTTTGGCTAAGGTGAGACTCGAACTCCCTACCTACCTACGCTACTACGTATATCTAGCCTTCTATTCTGCTGAATGATTTACTCTAAACCTATGTCGAGATCAATGTGGTTAGTCTTCCTTTAACCCTTTAAATAGCAGAATATTTTCAGATCATCATAATCTTTGAAAATAGACTTGTAACTGGGGACCGGCGTCTCTGGTACTTGGAGCGCAGCTCCGTCTTTCTACCACTAGGATTGTAGATTTTTTCATCCTTTTTCTACTATAGTGGATTTCCTGAAATTAAAGGGTATGAATATACAGGATTTCTCAAAAAAACGCTACTCCGTTATTACATGCTCTGACATTTCATGAAAAATCCGTAGTGTGTATAATATTCTGATTGTGACAAATTTCTGCATTTAGGAAATTAGCAATAAATGAATAAAAAACCATACAATAATGATAAAAAATTGCATCTTCATCATAGAGGCTCCGCTCCTAAAAATTGTCGTCTAATATCTTGTTAGCAATATTTTTTCGTTAAGGAAACATGTAAAAATAAAAAATATCAATATCAATAGTAAGAGATGTTTGGTAAAGGAGGAGATTATGGTTCAGAATTTGAAGATGGATCAGGGAGCAGTAAAAGGAAGGGGTATGCTATTTATGTGCTAACTTTATGTTTTCGTACAGGGTTGCCACTGGACCTTGAAAACCTTGAATTTCAGTTTTTTAACATTAAAATTGGTTAAGTATGAAATAAAGAGACATTTTCAGCCATGAACTTTATTGAGCTAAACTTTTTTTATATGAGGAAAATATTAAAGGCTCATTTAAAATCCAGTTGTTCAAGGATAAAAATTAGTCTAATTAGTAAATTGATTTTTACGATTTAGTCTGATTTGAACAACCTAAGAACCTTGAATTTATTTCAGAAAATATTCCCAAAAGAGTCTTAGCCTTGAATTTTATCGTGAAAATTCAGTGGCAATCCTTTCGTAGTCGCCATATTCACCGGACGAAACTAAAACAGGCAAGAAATGATTTTGTATGAATATGTTGTGTATTTCCACAATGAAATTGCATCAATGAATAGGTGACGAAAAATTCCAGGTTTGCAACTCTCTTGCCCTAATTTAAAAATTTGACGTGATCGTTTGAAACACCATTTAACTTATAAGATACCCTTTCATTAGTTCCCAAGAAGTATTGAATAGCAAGTTTCTTTTTATTTTCAAAAAAAGCATATGTTGATCAACCAAAAGGTTTATTGGATTTACCAGGGGAAACATGGGTAAGGAGATATTGTCACATGAGTTATATTCGTTGCTTTATCTACCCTCGGTTTTAGAGCATATCCGTGTAACCAAAGTATGTAAAACAATAATTATTTTCGTTGGTCTACCCAGGGAAATGACAGTGCTACTTTTTTCTCAACACATAGTTCATGGAGAGGTGATTCGATCAGTCAGAAAGTAAAATATTCAAGCACTGATCATGCTGCATCGTTACCAGCAAGATCAAGTTTCATTGATGAATATGAAAAGTAAGAGTAATTGAATGTATTTTATCTCAACCTGAGGTTACTTCCCAGCAGGAAAAATATTAAATACCTTTGCGGAGGAGTGTATTTCTATTAAAGCGACGTGCCACTTCAATAGTTGTACAATCCTACACGGACGTTTTTTTTGTGATTTTGCCCGCAGGGTTATTTTATCATAATTTGAACTATATAACTCACTCAAAGTTACCCCATGCAATATTTTTCTTCAAAATTGTTTCAGCTCCAGGTGTAAAAAAATGTATGTATGTATGTATTTGCCATTTTTGCAAGTATATAATGTATCTAGGTAAAAATTTAAGTTTGATGAAATTGGCTGGAGCAAGTAGAAGGCTACAAGCCTTATCACCAAGCCCCACGACGTAGTTAGGTATATAATAATTGGTTAGCTTTTTACAAGTGAAAGAGAGAAAAAAATAATAATATTGATAATAGTAACAATGATATATGCATATATAACGTGATAGTCAAGAGTTACAGATGATGATCCCGAATTTATCTCAAGAATATCCCGATTTTCCGAACTTTCGTACAACCACACCTTCGTGTTTTTCATAAAAGTATGCAGTGAGTCTCGAACATAAATTTCTAGTGTGAAATATTTTTTCTTTTAATTTTCAGGGAGGAGAGAAAAAGTCACTTTGCAAAATTTCTCACATTAAACGCGGTAAATATCAACTTTTTAATTCCATTTGTTTTTTTATTAGCCAAATTCGTGATTTGGGTACACGAAAAATGTCAAACATATTGAAGCTGATACCTTGTCTTTTTCATTTTATCAGTGTACGTTTGGGAATTTAAGTCTTCAGAAAGATCAACACAATGCTATTAAATAAATAAGTAAAACTGTTTAAGGAAACTTTGCAAACTTTTTGAAAATAAATTTCACAAGTCAAAATCTAAATCTAAGTACATCTTATTGAGATGAATTCCAACCCTTATGTCCATCTCAGTAAGATGTACTTAGATTTGGATAGCACTCTCAACCCTACAGATGTTACTTCTGTAAAATTCACAAGTTTATTCCATATTTCCATGCGAGCTCATGTAAAAAAACTTTAGAAAATTGTCGCGGAAAACAATTTTTGAAGGCTAATAGTACTTATTACCTTTAGACATATTCAATGCCGTTTATACGTTGATTTTTTGCTACGTTCTAACATGAGCATCGCTTACCGAAAATGCTCGGTTGAGCGCCCGGGGAGCTTATCAAATTTTTGGACTTTAACGGGGGGCGCTTAATCGAAAGGGGCGCTTATTAAAGATATTAAGTTTTTTCTTCTTTCCCTTTCAAAGGGAAAAAGTAAAACAAACACAAGATTAAATACAATACTGTATAAGCCTAATATCATAGACTAGTTTGCACTACCTTAAGGGCATAAATTTTCGCGGAATTAATTTTCGCGATTTTTGCCCTAAATCGCGAAATTAAATTCCGTGAAACATCTTAAAAATGGCCAAATCGCGAAAATCTATTCCGCGAAATGCGAATTTTTTTCTCCTTGTTTTGTAAATATTTCAAGAACGTTAAAAACATTTTGAAGATTGATTCCTATGTCCAAAACGTTGACATTTTAACTTAAAAATGTGATATTTACTTTTTCCTTTAATCTTTTACTTTTGTTGATCGCGAAATTAAATTCAGCGAAATTCACACTAAATTGTCCGATTGCGAAAATAAATTCCGCGAAAATTTATGCCCTTAAGGTAAATTTCAAAGAACTCATCTTCGATCGAAATTGGCCTCGTCATCCTTGCAAAGTATACAGCATACACAACGAAAAAAGAGTTAATCAAGGTGTTGAACGATGAACTGAAGAAAACACTGGAGAAATATAAACATTTTGATATGAAACTTAGTGCTGTAACTCAATTTAAAAAGAAAGCTGCCTTCTGTTAAAGTCTTTGTCTTCTTTAGTTTGTAGTTGAATAACCGCACCCGGGTGCTTATTCGAGAGGGCCGCTTATTAAATTATTTTCCTCAAAAGGGGGGAGGGTGCTTAATTTAAGAGGGGGTGCTAAATCGAGCATTTACGGTATTTGTTTAATCTTTACCATACTGAAAAGATGTTTCAAAGCTGTTGTTGGTCTTTAGAG
>JAUBWS010051434.1:0-17912 GCA_032270445.1 Darlingtonia californica
TTTTAAGCCAATGTACAAGCTTTTTAAAGCCAAAAATTTTCGTAGGGGGCAGAGCCCCCTAACACCCCCAATGGGGGGCTTACAGCGCCCCCCCACACCCCCTGCTCAAAATTTTCTCGCTCGCTCGAATATGCATACATCCCTAAATATCCTGTATCCGCCCCTGAGCATCCTAATTTTTCTAGTAAATTTTGATTTTTTTTATCTATAATTAACTATTAAACTTAAAATAAATATGATGTAACATCCCAGCTTGTATACAGCAAAATTTTCTTGTACTCAGATTTCATAAAAAAAGTGCATCCTATTTTTGACTATGTGGTACTTAATTATAATAAGACTTGAATTTCTCATTAATTTTAGGGTTTGTTTAATAAGTTGAAGAATGATTCTCTTATACAATAAAGAAAATTGTTAAGGTTTTCGGAAAATTGTTAGAGAAGTTTTTTATTAAAAGATTCACACAAGACGTAATATATGGACTATATGGATAACTCGCTTGTAGAAATATGGAAATTCAGATACACAAGTAGGTACTGCAAGTTATGTTGATTAACTATAAGCTATGTTAAATGAACTTCTTGGCCCAAAAGACGTGAAGCCATCTCGATTGTATCTGAATGCCATTTGGATTGCATCTGGATACTACGTAAATATCATGTAGTCCAGATGCCATCTGGATGCTAACTTGATACTAACTTGTTGCACACTGGATGCTATTTTACCCAAGAACTCCTGATGCCACCTTGATGCTAGGCGAATTTGCATCTGAACCCTATTTGAAGCTTTTCTACAGTTGCAATCCAGTTAGCATCCAGTTGAAATCCAGTTGGCATTATTGGATGCCATCTGGATGCTAGCTTGATTGCATCTTGATGCTAACTGGATTGCATTGTGGATGCCATCTGGATACTATTTTGATGCCATCTTGATACTAAATTAACTTAGCATCCAGATGGCATCTGTTTTTGTCAATCTTATATCATAAAGATCAACGGCCGCCACAAATATATACTTCAACACCTATGATTAAAACCTGTCGGTGAATAAAGTAAAACAACTTTTTCCTGAAATTCTGTATTACCGGTATGACGTTTCGTTTAAAAAGTAAAATGTGGAATCGTATCTCATAAACATCTCCGACCGCCACAAATTTATACTTCAATGCCTAATTACAACTCTGTCAGTGAATAAAGTAAAATCTATTATTATAAATTCTGCATTACCGGGACAACCTTTAAAAAGTAAAACGTGAAATCTTATTTCGGCCGCCACCAATTTACATTTCAACGCCTTATTAAAACTCGATTAAAAATTAAAATTAAATAAAACCCTTTTTTTCTAAAATTCTTCATCATTTTAGTTCAAAAGTAAAACGAAAAATTTTATTTCATTAAACATCACTGGTCCGCACAAATTTATACGTAAACGCATAATTACTACTCTGTTGGTGAATAAAGCAAAACCCATTTTTCCTGAAATTCTGCATTACCGGCAAAACCTTTTGGTTGAATCTTATTTTACATACATCACAAAATTATACCTCAACACCTGATTAAAACTATGTTGGTAATCAAAAACCCATTTTCCCTAAAAATTCTGCATTGTCCACATGACCTTGCGGATAAAAGGTAAAACGTGGGATCTTTTTTCATAAGCATCACCGGCAGTCAAAACAATATGCTTAAAGCCTTGATTAGAAGCTGTCAGTCAAGAAATTCAAAACCATTTTGCATTACTTGCATGACCTTTTGGTTAAAACTAGAAGAATGTGAAATCTTATCAACCTGTCGCCACAAATTTATACCTCAACGCCTGATTAAAACTTTGTCAGTGAATAAAGTAAAACCAATTTTTCTTGAAACTCCGTAATATTGACCTTTTTCGCAATTCATGGGATTTAACTTCCGCGGTTAGGCTTTTGAAGAGGCGGATTTCGTGGTTGAGCGTGGTTGAAAACCTTTTGCAGAATATTTTTGAGATTTGATTATCGTAAATAATTTCAGAATTATTTCAAGAATATGTTATTAAAGCGCAAACAAACATTTTCAAAGAGAAAAAAAATGCTTTTTTGACATTCTTTTGTATGTTTTATAAATAGTTCATGGTTTGTGTTCAAGTCTTTGTATGGAAAGATGAAAACAATTTCGCGGATGAGCCACTTTAGACATTTTTTTTTTCGCGGAGGACAAATCTTTTCGATTGACCACAACGAAATTATTTGCGAGGACTCAGTTTTTCGCGGATAAGTGCAAAAACCGTGAAAATTTATCCCCGCGAAAGTTTAACCCATTAATGTAAAAAGTAACATGGAATTTTGTTTCATAAACATCACTGGTCGCCACTAATTTATCTTTAAACACAATTTAATACTCTATCAGTGAAGAAAGCGAAACTCATTTTTCCTGAATTTCTGAAGTTACTGATGTTTCACATACACTAAGCATATCTGTACATAAAAGCTCGTCACCAAAATGTTTTGTTTTCCCTAATCCAGCCTCATATAATTTTAGTGAAAAAAGTTTGTAAGCACTGGAGCTTCTTAACAGCAACATAGACTTTTACTGTTTATTGGTCCAGCATGACATTCCAGCCAAAACTCCCGGTTGAAATGTTCATGAAGAACAAGAATTATGCTATATATCTTTCTTTACTTTCTACCTCAGGAGAGTCATTATCGCATAATCTACCATAAAGTCAGTAAAACTATATTTCTGAGGTCGGCTGCTGGGCTCCACTGTTTACCTCTGGACAAAATTGAAAGAAATTCGCTGACCAGTCGAACCGCAGTCACACGGTAAAAGATAAAAATTACTACGGTTGTCGGAATTTTTTGTGTGTCAGATTGTGAACGACTCAGAAATAACAGTTTCTAATAGGATGGAGATCATATCGTAATTGTCCTCAGTGAATGTTTTTACAGGAATAACTTAACACAACTAAAAAAAGAAAAAATCACCTCGCCGAAAGCCAGTAGTAATGCCCTTGCAAAAACTACGACTTTTCTAACTTTATCTAAATCGCAATTTGCAATTTCATTTCAAAGTGCGTTTACATTTTACATTTGCAGAAGCCATTTTAAACATGCTGAGAATTTTTTGTGAAGAAAACTTGAATTTAATCTATGTCGTAGCTGAATTCCAAAATTTTGACGATTGAGATAAAAATGATTCTTTCGAATGTCTTTCTTGCAGATTGCTTGTTCCAGATATTTACTAGTTGATAACGAATTGACGTATAGTTTGTATAAACAATAAAACATGAATAGCTTAAAAGAAGAAATTTTCGCGGAATTTATTTTTGCAAATTTAGCCTAAAATCGCGAAATTGAATAGTCAAATAACGTTTAGTTCAGTTAAAAGACCAAAATTGAAATTTCCAGGATTTCCATGTTAAGTGCATTAAAAATAATATAAAGAATAAAAGCCAATCCGAAAAATCTCATTTTATCGAATTCTAAAAGCCAGAATAAAGATAAAACAATTCATTATGTATATAGATGCTAATATTTCGACTGTAGTCTAAGGCATCATCAGAGCAATAGTACAACAAGCTAGAAAAATTGCAATATAAAGCTAAAAAAGTTCGAATTCCTTAGAGGCCATCAAACCGTGATTAAGCAAAGGTTTTAATTGCTTTATACAAAGAGCTTCTTTTATCAAAAGAACATTCCAATTATCACTCCTATCAACAATAGAAATATTGGACTGCACGAGCGAGATGTGACTGTTTCTATTGTCGATATGAGTGTCATTGAGAATGTTTAAAATACCAATTATGTGAGAAACACCTTCACAATTGTCTATATGCGTTCTTATAGCACTATTCTTGTCATTCCAACCGTGTTCTATTGTTCTTTCATGGAGTGTTCGTTCAGTTTTACCGATGTAATTAATACCACAACCTGGACACGTGAACTTGTATACAACAAAAGAGTTACATAAGAAAGGTGTTTTATCCTTTGTATTTGTAAAGAAACTCATTTTGTTTGTATTGTACATAACTTTCATGCATACGGCTTTATCTTTACGAAAATTTCGTCTTCATTTACGTAGACAAGATTTAAGGAGATTGTCACCCTTCACACCACAATAAGGTAAACGAAACTAAATTGTTGTGACGTCAGACGGGTTTTCAGCTGGGTTGTTGTCATGCTGTTTGTTGAGGAGTCTGTGAATGATGGTATTTGAGACATGTCTTGGAAAACCATTCCATGAACAAAACTTCTTGATTTTTCGAATTTCAGCCGATAACTTGGTCGGAGAACAAATTCTCGCAGCACGATTTACTAGGCTATAAATCCAAGAAACACGAAAGTTCCAAGGTACGAAGCTGTCAACGTTAGTATAGAGACCAGTGTTCGTGTCTTTGCGGAAAATTGTTATTCCATCTGGGTGCAGTTCCAAGTCGAGAAAATGAGGAGTTTCATTTACAAAGGTATCAACGGTGAATTTTAAATTCAGATCGAAGTTGTTGAACAGAAATAATATACTTTTACATTTTTCCTGGTTTTCCAGGATTTCCAGGTATTGTGGTCATCCTGTGGTTTTCAGCTCCCTTGAAATCTTCCACCTCTGTCTTTCTAGTTAAGAGGCACGTTAAGAGTATTCAAATGAACTATGAACTTCAAGCCCATATGTAATGTTATGTATCCAGCCGTAAGGCAGAAATCAAATATTTTTTATTGTCTTTTACAAAATAATTTTTTTTCTCTTTAACGGGTTACTTATAAGGCCTGCTTTTTATTAACATTTCTGTGCGATTTTGTATTTGCTAAATAATTCGTAATAAATCATACAACGTACATCCTTCTTGAAAAGATAACAATGATAAATTACAGTGCTACGTAAATGTTAAGAAAAATGTTTTTTCGAAGATAATTTATCAATATTGATCATCATCATCTTCTTCTTCGTCGCCATCTGCAGAATCTAATCCAACCTCTTCGTAATCCTTCTCCAATGCTGCCAGATCCTCACGAGCCTCTGAGAATTCACCTTCTTCCATTCCTTCACCAACATACCAGTGGACGAAAGCACGCTTGGCATACATCAAATCAAATTTATGATCTAATCTTGACCATGCTTCAGCAATAGCTGTGGTGTTACTTAACATACAAACAGCTCGTTGTACTTTAGCGAGATCCCCACCAGGAACGACGGTAGGTGGTTGGTAATTTATACCAACCTTAAAACCAGTTGGACACCAATCAACAAACTGAATAGAACGCTGTGTTTTGATATTTGAAATAGCAGTATTAACATCTTTAGGAACTACATCGCCACGGTACAATAAGCAACAAGCCATGTAACGACCATGTCGGGGATCGCACTTCACCATTTGATTTTTTGGATCAAAACAAAGTTTGGTGATCTCATTCACAGACAATTGCTCGTGGTAGGCACGTTCAGCTGAAATTACTGGTGCGTATGTTGCCAATGGAAAATGAATTCGTGGATATGGAACCAAGTTGGTTTGGAATTCGGTCAAATCAACGTTCAATGCACCATCGAAACGAAGGGAAGCAGTGATTGAGGAGACAATTTGAGCAATCAGTCGGTTCAAGTTGGTATAAGTTGGTCGGTCAATATCCATATTTCTTTTACATATGTCATAGATGGCTTCATTGTCAACCATGAAAGCACAGTCAGTGTGTTCCAATGTTGTATGAGTTGTTAGGATAGCATTGTATGGTTCAACGACAGCTGTAGAGATTTGAGGTGCAGGATAAACGGCAAACTCCAGTTTTGATTTCTTTCCATATTCAACTGATAATCTTTCCAACAACAGGGATGCAAATCCTGAGCCGGTACCACCACCAAAGGAATGGAAGACCAAGAAACCCTGAAGGCCTGTGCAGTTATCAGCCATCTTCCGCACACGGTCGACAACATTATCGATCATCTCCTTTCCAACAGTGTAATGTCCCCTAGCATAGTTGTTCGCAGCATCTTCTTTACCGCTTATCAATTGTTCTGGGTGGAACAATCTCCGGTAGGTACCACTTCTTACTTCATCTAAATAAAGAAACCAGAAACACATGACGTGTTATAGACGTTTTCAAATAATCCATGGATATTTTAATTAAGGTATTGTTTAGAACATTTTCAAGCTGCATTAAGAAAATCGATTTACTTTGGTTTCTTGCAACTCTGAATGTGTGTGATTGAGGTGTTATATAGACACAAATGATTCCCATCAGTCCATACAACTTAAAAACTTCGATGCGACATAGTAAAAATAAAAATGCAACCTTGAGAAGATATTCTGACGTGTTTTCATGAGAACTTTTCCGAGTGCACATTAAATTCACATCTCAATCAAAATAATAATAATTTGAAAGTTACAGTCATCTGAGTTTTTTTTAGTGAGTACGAAATATTTCATTATGCTGCTTCGAATTATGGTCATAAACATTAAAGTAGGATAATCGTTTTCATCCCATCTTATACATGGTTGAATAGTCATTATAAAATTCCTCGGTCTAGAAGGCTTTTGTTTCAATCTATTGTCCACATTATAAGCTTGAGGTGAAAAAAATGGTTTGTTTTGCTCACTTTTTGATCACATGTGTTAAAGATTGACAAATCGCAAAGAGAGATGTTGATACCATGATCAAAAAGTGAGCAAAACAAAAAACGTCTATTGTTAAATTAAATTAGAGGTCGAACAATAGGCTTCTCAACCGGGATCTTTTATAATGACTATGATGGTTGCCATTTTCATCATGATCCGCAAAGTTTAAGAATGATTATCGACGAATCTCTATGAAGTTATTGGTTAATCTTCCGCTTTAACCTAAGGTTTTCTTAAGGCCCCTTTTTGGACCTTTCCTGACTGTTTAAATCACTTGTTTATTTGTGCAATACTGTTATGAGATCAAATACTGGTGTCAAATAATAAAACATCTGTGTTTTATAAAGAACAAATGGTTTTTGAGTTATGAAGAAAATTGAAAAAATGGCCATAAATTATAAATAAGAAGTATGTAATAGATTTGCATTAAGTATGAACGTTATCAATTGATCCCATTCTCCCTGAAACAGTGTAAAGCAATTGGCAATTCAATATCTTGGTAACTAACAAAACATAATAAATAAAATATGATTTAAGACTGAAACATTTTACTCCTGACCCAACAAATTTCTTGAAATGGTTTTACCAATTCCACGACAGATAATGTTTTTTATTATTCATTCTCTGTGATTGACAATTTTTTAGGTTTAAAATATCTTCGGACAATATTGCTACCCTTTCTTGTTATACTTCCTCTTCTACAACGTTGCTTTTACAAGCAATTCAACAATTCAACTAAAGTGGATGAAGGAAGAAATTGATAAATGTTGTACTTGTCCGAAATGTTTTGCTTACGGATGTTGGCTATAATTATTTCTTAAAAAACTTACCAACAACAGTAGGTTCCAAATCAACAAAAATCGCTCTCGGGACATGTTTTCCTGAATTGGTTTCGGAAAAGAAAGTATTAAAGGAGTCATCTCCACCTCCGATCGTTTTGTCTGAAGGCATTTGACCATCAGGTTGGATGCCATGTTCAAGGCAGTACAACTCCCAACAAGCGTTTCCTATTTGAACGCCAGCTTGGCCAAGGTGAACTGAAATACATTCTCTCTATAAAGAAAAATACCATAGATATAATAGAAATAACATTTGATAAAAACCCGCTAAACCAGAAATAACCAAAACGCGGTACTTACCATCTTGATTGCAGTTTTTTATCTTTTGAAAGAAGATTTTAAAAAGAAATGCTAAGATATGACGATTGCAGGACAAAGCAACGTATTCGTTCAACGATGTCAAATCTAAGTTTAAGTGAAATAAAAAGAACTATGAATATTTGTTTCCTTTTTAGTTGCTATAGCTACCTCAAGCTTGAGGTATACATGCATAAAATATTCATATTGAAAATTACAAGAAAACAAAAACCCTTACTAAAAGTTGTAGCTACAGATGTATTAAGATGTTTGTTAAATGAATTATTGAAAAGCATTTAAGAAAGAACTCAGCACTGATTTCCATGGATATAAATTTGAAATTTGTGCAATTTGTGGTGGCAAAAGAAAATGGCAAAGAACTTTTTAGATTTTCTAGATCTGTTAAGCACAGGGTTGTCCCACTTAATATTGAAAAAAGGCTTTATAAATAAAGAAAGTATGATATGTATAAGTGAGCACATCTTTTATAAATAAAAACTAGAAACATTTTTCATTTGAGCATCCTAATCTTTCTAGTAAACTTTAAGTTTTTATCTATAATTAACCATTAAACTTGAAATTAATAAGATGTCACATTCCAGCTTGTAAACTATGCAGCAGAATTTTCTTGTCCTCAGGCTTCACACAAAAGTGTACCCTTTTTATGACCATGCGGTACTTAATTATTATCATTAGCGTAAAAAATATAAGCGTTCTGATTGGCTAATCAGCCGTGCATATATCTCCTATTTTACTCGAAAAGTGCAATAAGTGAACAGTGCAATATGAAATTAGGCGTGTTATACGCAATGCAATAGTCGCGTTCGAATCATATTTCGAACGTTGTATAAACAAACTGTAAACGAAAACAAACTTTCACTTCCTGTTATCTTGAGAAGTCTTTGAAAAAATTTCTAGCATATTTTCTACTGCAACAAAAGATGACATTGTTGGCTTGGTTGACAAGTCGAAAAATGAAAATACAAAACGATCTACATCAATATGGATAGGAATATTTAGAATTTGGGCTGAATTGAGAGGTATACCTGCAGACATAGAAGAACTACTTCCAGTGGAGTTGGATGAGACACTCCAGTATTTCTTTGCAGAAATAAAAAAAAAGAATGGAAAGGACTACGAGCCCAATTCCCTTTGTGCAATGTAGGCTGGCCATGAAAGTATATCTTAATGAACAAGGATACTCATAGTCTATATTAACGTCAAGAGACTTTTCATCATCACGAGCTGTCTTGGAGGGAAAAGCTCGTCACCTGCAAGAAATGGAAATGGGAAAGAGACTCAATAAGGCAGAAAGTCTAACACTCGATGAAGAAGAAACCTGATGGGAGTGTGGTTAGTTCGAATCACACTCCCCAAACGCACTTATAAACACTTTATGGTAGTCGTTTACCCAACACTTTGGCATGAGAGGGAGACAAGAACATCACTCCATGAAAATCGAAGACTTTGTCCTTAAAACTGCGGATGGTGGCAAGAAATATCTTACATTCAGTGAAGGAATTACGAAAACAAGGCAGAGTGTTCTCCACGATAAACACCGACTGATTATACCTAACATGTTTGAAACAGGTGAGGAAAGATGTCCATTTAAATTATACAAACTTTATCTATTAAAACGCCCTCTTCATCTGCGTAGGAGTGGTCTTTTTACCTATCTATTATTGAGCATCCAATTTCCGATATCTGGTTTTAAAAACAGCAATGGGAGTCAATAAAATCAATAATATAATGTAATATATGGTCGAAAACTCACCGTTGGCTGCTACTGAAAAAAAAATCACCAACCATTCAGCTCGAAAAACAGTGGTTAAAAAACTGAAACAACAACAGGTGCCAAAATGCGATATCATTTCTATTACTGGCCATAATACTGAACGTGGCTTAGATGCTTATGATGATGGCGATGAGCGACATCAAGAGATGTTATCCAACTGTATTGCAAACAAAATAAACAATAATAACAATCTTCAAGTAGTACCAACTCATAACAATAATTATGCTCCTGTCTTTGACCGTCGACAAGTGATTTCTCCAAACGATTCTAGAATCCACTCCAAATTTCTCCTTCTTCAGGCTACTAAAGCTAATTGTTCAACAACCGGTATATAATTTTAACAACTGTACAGTAAATTGTAACTCAAGCGCTTCACAAAATCATCAACAGTATTTACATAAAGTTTCTTGTTCTCCTCCAAGGAGAAAACGTATTCGATATATTTCATCTAGTGATGAATCCTCACAAGAACAATAAAATCTATCACTGAAAGAATCACTTTTGTTGTTTATCATTATGTTGATATGTTGCTGTATTTATTCACCAGTTTAAAAATGTGCATAAGATAAAACAAGATAACATGAAACAGTTGTAGTTTTAGAAAATATTTCATTATACACAAGCACTTGTTCATATTGTTCCATTTCATTTTATTATATTTTATCTTGAATAATTATTCACGAAAGTCATGAACGTGCACCTCGTGCTTGACGTTTTTTGAAGTTTATGTTTAAAAAATGTAAACAACGTAGAAGAACTACAAAAATTGAAAAAACATTAGATTCGAATTTTATCTCTTTATTCAAAATCGAAATATTCTTTGACTCCCTCCTTCGTCTACCTCCAAGCTCTTCGATAATAGTTCCCGTAAATGATTTGTCACGCTAATGATAAACCAGGGATATGGAAGGCGGATGGATAGAGTGGGAAAAATATTCCGTGTTTGATGTCTGTTTTTTATCACGCTTTTTGCAGGAAATCACATACGATCTAGTCACTTTTGAGTAGAGCTTTGTAGAAGTTCCGAATAAGATCGGACTACATCAGCCGAGCATAAAGGTCGTGTAGAAAACACTGGATAAATTTACTTGAAAATAAAATGAGTAAAACTGCCAAGGTATGCACGTGTATTCGTTTTTTGGGTAAGAATGCAGCACCAGATTGACATATATCGTCTACTAACAAGATCATACATAATTCTGGCTGTACGGGTGAATGAAGGAGAGTAATTGATGGGTTGTGTTGATATTATCTCTTTCTTTAAGTAAAAGTAGCAAAAAATTCCTTTCTGTTTTTTGTAAGTGAACCTAGCCACTTTCAAGTAACCTCTAACCCCCCCCCCCCCAAAAAAAAAAAAAAAAAATTTCAGAAAACTTCCGTGAAATTTCCAATTGTGCATTTAAAACGTTATCAGCAAGACGCTTTTTTCTTTTCTTTTCTCTTTTTGATTTCATTTGTTTATTTAAAGCATTGCTTAAATGTTATGTGTCAATGTCAAAATAATCAAGTATTAAAAAAATATATAAAAGAATATTGAGCACAAAGTTGTTATTATATATGTGGGAGAAGCTATATACCGCCAACTGGGGTGATACTTGCACACACATGACGTGACTTGCACAAAAATAACTTAAGATCTTTAAAGTAAAACAAAATATTCATAAAATAATATACAAAAAAAGTTCCAAAATTCTATTTCATTCAAGAAAAATCTTGTGTTGAAAGCATAACCAAGTCACCCCGTGTGTGCAAGTCATTTCCAGTTGATGGCAGGGTTTTTTGCAAATAACTGTTTAGCAGACTTTTTCCCCTTGTCAATTAATATTTCTATGAGAATTATTTCCCAATGGATGTAACACTATTGTCAATTTTCCATAATAGGTTTGGTGACTTACTGTTATGGTATGGATGGTAAAAATGTGATGACTTGCACATAAAAGAGTTTATTATCATTTTGCAGAAAAGTACTGATTTTACGTCCCAGTGAGCCAAAAACAATTGTTTGAAACAACCAGTAGTTCAAATGGTAGAGCACAGGAATCATTTCCTGGATATAGTTTCGAGTCCTGTCTGGTTGTAACATTAGGCCTGATAAAATATGTTTTTAACCACTTATTGCAGTATACTTTTTGTAGAACTTATATTACTTTTAATAACCAAATAGATAGAATACATAGATTGGGCAAAGACTTTCCAAAATGTTGAATTTCATGGTCTTAGTTTGATTTTAAAAGAAATTACATTTTGTATTGTTTTCCTACTTTTCCTAGATATAAATCCAATCCACATATAATTTTCATTGTCACATATAAATAAATCAATGAACAGGTCAAATCTATCTCTTCTTTAAGATGATGAAAAATGTTTAACTACTGTAGAAGATTTTTAGAAAGTGCATTGACTATATACAATGTACTGGGGCTCATTACAAAAAAATTTCAAGGAATGAAACTTGATAAACCATTGATAAGTGTTAAGTAATTTCTTGAAAAATGGTAGTAATCAAAATTTTAAACAATTGCAAAATTTAGCAGATGCAAAGCCATAAAAGACAGACCTGACACAGGAATTGAAACCTTGACATTCTTCAAATTTTGTATGTTGATATGTGTTTATAACAATTTACATTTTTAGATAATGATTTCACAACATGTTGAAGAGTTGCTATCTGTCAGGTAAAATATGCCAATTACCATTTTGCCAAAATTTATTTATAAAACTATGAAAACTAAGACTTAGGTACCAAAATATCAATCTAACAAAGCTAGCACACTAAGATTTTAGAACAAAGTTGTCTCGATCATTTAAAAGAAAATATTATTATTGGTTTTTCTAATATGTGTAAATGTTTGTTAGATGGACTATAAATTACATTAAGCAGGGAACTCAAGCTGGTTACTCCAAACAAACAAAACCATCAAATTCTAATCATCTAATATAGTAACTTTCCTAAATTAACAAATCTAAACTGACGTTGAAGATTAGACAGAAGCATCCCATCCAGCGAACCCAAAATACAAATTATCTGTTCTTTTTTTCACTTTGACAATGGATCTAGCAAAAGCAAAATGGTCTCAAACAACCTCAGAAAATCCAGGAAACCAACATTTTTTTCCAAAAAATAAAAAATTGAGGAGCCTAAAGTTGTTCTTTTTATCCAGGAAATCTAAAAAGAATCTAACAGGTATCAGATTGTCTCAGAACTATTGTATTTCCCAGGATGTTAGATTTTTGAATCGAATAATCAAAAATGTAAGAGCCTAAAGAACAAAATATCGTTTTTTTATTTCCACGAAAGCCGAAAAAATGTAGCAGGCAAAAAATGTTCTCAGAACACATCTATATTTTTCAGGAAGCTAAAATTTTCAGCAGAACACATACAGCAAAGTAGCTTTCGAAATATTCTCCGAACACATGCAAGTTTCTAGATATTTTGCAAAAATGTCGCGTTCGATTAGATTTATTGGGAATGAATATTGACATTTTATTCTCTTACAATTGAATCAAATTACAGATTATTTAGTCAGAAGCATCTAACTAGCCCAAAATAAAAATACCTGTTCTTTTTTTCCAGGAAGGTCACTTTTGACAAGGAATCTATAGATCATACATACTTTTTGAATGGCCCCTTTTATATCAAACATTTTTTTTTTATACGAAACAAAACCAGGGCTTAAAAACATCCCCTGCGTGAAGATATTTGAAAAACATTCATACCAAAGTCCCTTATCATATTAATTGCCTGAGACATACATATTTTAATCTTGCGGGCCATTCAAAAATACGTTCGTTCATGGAGGGGAGGGGTTAAGGTGGTTTACCTATAAAAAAGGTCGAAAGTTTTTAAAATTATGAAAATTTTGATTTATACTGTTTTAAATTAAAAATTTATCGCTGAATTCAATTCTGAAAACCGTTTTTCAAAGTAAAAACCACAAGATGAGATATTGAAAATTTAGTACAGGTGGTTGAATTAAAATTTCCTATCAACGGCCCCTAGCAACGTATTTTATTTACCCCTTTAGGCCTTTTTAGCTCATTTTTTGTATACATAGCCAGCTGTATCAAGACCAGAATTATAGTAAAGATGCCCAAGAGAGTCTAGTACCTCAAATTTGTAAACAGACTTTCATTTTCTAACAAGGTAACTTGAATTTAAAATTTGACTTAAAAACAGTAACTGGTTAGGTGAAAAAGGATATGCGACGCATCAGCATGATGGAAAGAAAGGACACAACACCTGTAAAAGAAAGAAGGGTACAACTGAAAGGCATTGCAAAAGGCTGGATAGATAAGAAACAAGAGCAGGAAGCAGGAAAATCTTATGCTTCTGGCAGTTTTTAGAATTCTTGAATATTTTTTTCATAAAAAGTCATTTTTTAACTTTTCCGTTTTTCGGAGATAGCCTCATACTTTAAACATGATATTTTGAAAACCACTTAAGCTGTTGGCTTCAAATTTTCAGCATTTGTAGAAACAATTTTGATCTAGAGAATGAAATAAAACCAGGTCACCAAAAACAAGAGTTACTGAAAAATTTCATTTTTTCAATTTATTTTCCTCGCTGACGCCCGTCAAAGTAATTTTGACGTAATAAAGATAAAAAAATTAGCTTTCAACTATATTTATGAACTTGGTTTTACTTCAATAACTAGATACTAACTATGAGAATACTTTTACCTAGTTTCAGCAATATTGACTATCTTTTCTTGCAGTTATGATGTTTCATTTGGTTTCGTATTTTTTGACCATTTTCGGTCATTTTTTTAAATTTAATATTTTATGTTAATATTTTGATTATTATGCTCATTTGACACAACATCTTGTGTTTTGACACAAAAAAATTTTATAGGTGGACCACCTTAACCCTATTCTGGATGGGCTTTTTGATGTACGTTAAACGGATGGAGGGGGGGGCAAAATTACCAAAATGTCAAAATGTTATTTGACAATACACTCCCCATGGTGTAGCTATTTAGAGGTCAAAAAAAATAGTGTAGGTGGTTCTGACCAATGGCCAATATCTCAAGATTTGCTGACGTCAGTGACCTAGGTTTTTGCCACAATCTTTCCAATTAAATTTTGTTAGCATATGCAAAATTTCGTTTAGTTATCGTAAGCAGTTAAAAAGTTATAAAAAAAGTTCATCCGGAATAGGGTTAAGCAAAAAACAAAAACAGCCATTGTTTTATGACGTCATTTCTATTCTTTTAAAGCGAAAAGAGAGGGGAGGGGAGGGGTCAAAAATTAAAAAATTGTCTTATACAGCCAATGGGTCATTGCAGTTTTAGCCTTTTGCCTCCTTTTAGTGTCCTCCATGCTTGGAGCATATGATTTTTTTCTGCAAGGGCCTAACACACAACAACGAGTCGAAACAAATCTTGTATTTCTTCAAACTCAATACGGTTTTTAATGACTTATATATAGTTACAGCATAAAGCCTGGCAGAAAGCCATAAAATTCATAAACTTTATTGAAAAGTTCTTGGCAGGGTACCGTTATAATAATGACATACCGTATTTTCTCTAATTAGCGCCCCTCTCCAATAAGCGCCCCTCTCAAGCTGAAAATATTTTTATAAGAGCCCCTCTCTAATAACCGCCCGGGCGCTTATTAGAGAAAATACGGTACTATATAGTTTATAAACTTTTATAAAACTAAAACTATAAACTTTTTTGTGATCATATCATTAATCCTTCATTTGTCTGTTTTATACCCATACACTCAAGATTAAAGTTCTCATTCATCTACATTCTGTAAGTATGATGCCTAGACAAAAATATATTCAAAAATAATAGCAAAAAGATAAAAAATAGAGCCAAGTGAAAACAGCCGAAGCTCTTTCGTGCTCTTACACCAACCAACAACCATGGCAAATTGTTTACGTCCGTGCAGTGTTAGGACAAATCTCAATGACACTTGAAAACACTAGAAAATGGGGTACATATAATCCAAATGGGGGCTGGTGGGGGGCGTATAGATTTACCCATTTTGAACTTAAATCATCTTAAAAATAATCAAGGTTTGCCTTAAAAGTTAGTCTATAGTTTAAAAGAGTTGCTGTCTTCTCATAAAGCACTTTTTTCCATGGCACTGTAGATGTGATATTTTGGTCTTTCAAGGCTGTTGTAAAACAATCTGAAATATATTTTTGATTTTGATGTTAGGAAATGGTAGCCAATCTAAATAGTGATTGGTCTAAACCAAGAAGTACTCGTTACATGTAAAAGAACTAAAATCAAAAAGAGTTTCCTCCTTGTAGAATTTAATTTGCGCTCATATTCGCCATTTTGGAAAATCGAGAGACAGACATCAAAAAGCAGTTTTCGCAAAATCCAGTACAAAATTTCGTTCACGCTCTATCCATCCGCCTTTCATATCCCTGGATAAACCAGTTATCGTACGATAACTACTACTTATAAGACTTGAATTTTTCATTAATATCAGGATTGGTTTCAAAAATTAAAGACTGCTTCTGTTATACAATAATGTAATCATTGTGATTCTGAAAACCCATGACTAGGTTTGTATTTCAATATTAATGTACTTCGTTTATTAAGTTTTAAGGGATTGTTTAAAAATTGTTTTTGTTTGTCATTACCTTTGTTTTGAAATAACACAAGATAATGTGGAATAGAACATAACATTTTTTAATTGATTATTATGTAGTAATAATGTAAAGCCTGTTTCAAAGAGAAATAAATTAATGCAGTTTTTAAAAAAAAACTTCTACAGGGTGTCCCAAAAAATGTAGCCTCTTGTAAAAATGTCATTAGCAATAGCATAGAAAAAACGTATAGTTTCTCCTTTGTTTTGAGATGCGGTGCTTTTCATGAATTCTCATGACATTTTACACAATAGGCTACATTCTTTTGGGACACCCTGTATTGCGAAAAAAGGTCAAATATGCAAAACGAATCCCAGGAGAATTCATTCAACAATAATTATTGAATACGGTTAAGGTAGCTAAGAACTAAGAAAATATACGGGTATACTCTTCTGATCAGATAAATTATACACCTTTTTTGATTTGAACAAGCTCAGTAACAAAGTTTTTTTTCCCTCTGACCCACATCTTCGATCAAAACTTTCTTAAAAAATTTCTTCCCATGCTATAATGTTGAATGGACTTGCTGGCCCAAATTGAAATTTATCTGTATGCCAATTCGATTGTATCTGAATGCCATTTGGATTGCATCTGGTTACTACGTAAATATTATGTAGTCCATATGTCATCTGGATGCTAACTTTACCGCGTGAAAAACGTTCAAATACGAGTCGCGTATATTACCGTATATAGACTAATTTCTTTCATACATGGAAGAAATTATTCCAAATACCACGTTCGTTCAGCTTCCCAAAATTTGCGGAAATTCAGTTTAACGGGCGGTCTATGCATTTTCTCAGACGCAGCTTCAGAAATGAAGGATTCTAACTTGGGGGAAAAAAATTATGTATTTAAAAAGGCTAATTATAACTATTTTTTTAATCACACAGGTATCAAAATAGTTATTTTGAGCATGTTAGACTATTTATAAATGAAGTCAAATTTATTTGTTTCAAAACGTGTTGTTGGATGGCAATACCCCTTGTAAGTTGCAATACGATATTTTAATTTTTCTTCTCGATTTATCTTAAACTATCTGGAATCAGAGTTTTTTGTACAAAAACGTTAAACAAAATGTCTTGGGAATGCAGTGGCTACGAAATTGATCGTGAGTCATTTCTTTCCACAGAGATTTTATCACACTTAAAAGCACGCGAGTAGCATCATAAATTGTTACAGAAACAAAAAGTAATTGTTTAAATAGCCTAGTTGGTTACGTAACGGGACGCCGTGCAGTAGGTCCATAGTTCAAATCATACTCATCAAGCCCATGGTTTTTGTCTTAAATCTTGAATTTATTATAATTGATTTAACTCGGTGAGGAAAATTGACTCAAACGTAAGATTACTTTTAACAGACCGCTAAATGTTGATCTTTGAAACGCAAAAAACCTCATTAGTTGAAAACTAAAAGCAAAGATATCGTCTCAAACTTATCGGATTTTCCTATAAAGGATTTCTAAAGGAATTTGTCGGCAGAAGTTTTCCGGATCGTAAATTTTTGAAAACTTTTTTCCATTACTCAAAACCGAATTTCCGTGTCTTAACGAACGTGATGCCCTTGCAAATATTACGACTTTTCTAACTTTATCTAGCATCGCAATTTGCAATTTCATTTCAGAGTGTGTTTACATTTTACTCTCACGTTCCGAATAAACGGGGGGGTCAAAATAAACGGGGGGGTTGAAAAAATTTTGAAATTTTAATAAACGGGGGGGTCAAAATAAACGGGGGGGGTTGGAATTTCGAAAAATGTGAAAATTACCCCCATTAACCCAGAAATTGATAAAACGACGTTT
>JAUBWS010051445.1:0-17905 GCA_032270445.1 Darlingtonia californica
TTGGGGGTTGTTGCATGCTGGGGTTATTTGGGTCAAATCTCAATCATTCAGAAGTTATGGTCTTGTAAAGATATAGTAGTATTTTGGTTAGATTGAGATGCTAAAAATCGTCTTTTCATGAGCTAATCACTGACTCCTTTGATAAGACTGATTTTCCTCGATTGAGGAGTCTTATCAGAACTTATTTCAATTCTCTACATATTCAGAAATACCCTATATCTAGATTATTGAAAAACGAAAATTGAAATAAAAAAGTGATGAGTCTATTACATTTTCTTCTTGTTTGGTCTGCATTGTTTTGCACAATTTCATCAGAAGTTTGGGACAGTAAAGCCAAGAAGCGTGAATTTGAATGTAAGTATCGGATAACTTTATTTATTTCGTACCAGATTTTTGTGGTTTTGTGGATTTGCCTTAAAAACCTTTGCGAATTAGCAGAATTTACAAAGATCCAAGGAAGTAGAGAAAACATGCTCTCTACTTCCTTGTCTCAACAAATGTCTTCGTAGTTCTGCTTTGTTGAGGCTTTTAGATATATTATTTAGGCTATCGATGATTTCTACATTTATCTTTTTTTGCTTTTTAGTGCGTATACTAAAAGGAGAGAAAGAAATACCTGTTAAAGTGGAGGGTAGGAATTTTCTATATCATTTAAACAGCTTTCACTCCTTTTTTCTTATCTGATGCTACGGGGTGAAAACCATTGTTTTTTCTATGATGGAAACAGTGTTTCACGTAAAAGAAGAATTCTGCTTCAAATTTTTGAGCCTTTTTCAATACATTTCCCTTTATTAAGAAATACAACAAAAACATTTTTGTTTCCGGTCCAAACAATATTTGTCCGGAAAGTCACATTTTGAACAAAATGGTGTAATCATGTGACTAATGACGTCATCATAAATTTTCTGTCATTTGTTTTCTTAATAATGCTTTATTAACGTGTACTAAATTTCATGATAGAAGGAATAGTGATTCAAACGTTAGGCAAGGGGAAGGACAGAAAGAGCCCCCCCCCCCTGCTTAATGCAGAGCTACGAATGAGCTCAGTAGAGATAGGATTAACCAACCAAATTTATGACTGAAGAATTTTGTAATCCATTGCGTGCCGTTTAAAAAAGAAACACTCCTACACATGGGTTTTTTCACGATTTTGCCTACTGGGTTTATTTTTTTTCCTTATCTAGCACGCTGTACTGACAAGCTTGGACACTGCAAAGCACTAGACGAACAAGGATTATGTAAACTTGAATTGGTCAAAGTGAATTGCAAGCTAACGTGCAGAGTATGTTGTAAGTCTCTTGTTTACCTTAATCCTATTTCTACATAAAAGCATAAATGCTTTTCCTTTGAAATTTTCGGGCTTTTACCAAATTTTATCTCTGCAATGAAAAATGCAAAAAACAATTTCTTCTTTCCATGGCAACCACAGGTTCCTTGTTACTAAGTAGTTATTACGTAATTTTGAAACTGGCTTATATCTGCAATTTTACAGGTTTAATTACTTTAATTACGTATTAGTCTTTATGGTTTCAGGACATGAAAACTAACATTAAAATTGCCGGGCAACTGTTGCTAGGGCCATTTTTGAGTGTCCGGTTTATACATACCCGAAAAGTCGCGTTTAAACAAATTGACGTAATCACGTGATCACTGACGTCATCATAAAAATTTTGCCACCATTTTTATTTTTTTATTATGGTCTATGAGTTCACCAAGTTTCATGTTAATAGCATTAGTGGTTCAGGAGTAAGATAGGGGCATAATATGCACCCCTCGCTAGGAATACAAAGACCCAAACAGACCCAGTAAAAGAAATAGGGTTAAGAAAAAAATGTATCAGCGGAATTGTCGGTTTCTTTCAGACAGACAGACAAACATAAAGCTTCCCTTTGCACAGGGAATAGGCCCTATCAAAGGATAGAGACATGACAAATAAATAAAGGAAAATAAAAATATATTGTGCTAATATAAGATATTGTTAATGATGTAACGCCACTCAAAACGGTCTAAAGCTTTCTTATACCAGACATATCTCGATATATTCACTTTCTCCAAACAATTGTAAACTCCACTTCTGTACGTGAACTCTGGAGCACCACGAGGACGTTTTTCTGGTACAGAACATGTTAACATTTTGCATCGAAACCGATCTGGAGTCATACGTGAGACATGTTCAAGCCACCGAAGCTGACGACGAGCAACGTATGTATCAATTGGAAGTAATAACCCTGTTCGTTGTAGCAGGTTGGTTGTACGAATTCTATGTAGACGGGTGTGTTGTGCGTACACATCTTGCATGGAAAACACGTAATTTTCTAAAGAGGTTTTCGGTCATACACCAATGTTCTGCACCGTAAAACAGAATGGCGAGTATGAGACTTTCGTAAACCGATTTCTTTGCTTCAAACGAAATATTAGTTGAGGTGAATAAGCAGCGTTTCAACGTGCCGAATGCATAACTAGCAGATTTTATTCTAGACTCTACATCAGTTATATCTTTGCAGTCTCTTGTTAACACCGAACCCAAGTAACAAAAGCGATCGACTATTGGCATGTACGTTCCATCGAAAAACTTTACATGAGATAGATCACGACCATCGAACGATATCGGATCCGTATACACAAGATTTGGCGCAGCAACAAACAATATCTCAGATTTAGATAACTTTTTTCTTTATTGCCGACATGCACTTGAAGACCAAATTTTGCAAAGTGCTGCTAAAGCAATGGAAGATGACGTTCAAGTGAAACTCTGGACGTGAATAACACTGCAGTATCATCAGCATATTCTGAATCTGGTAACGAAAACTGCTTGCCTTTCTTGGTATTATACCTTCGGCCGGTTAAAACATCATCCATTTTCGTATGAAAAATACAAAGTGGTCTTGAACAAATCTTTCGCCATGAAATCATTACTGCGGCGATGTAAAAGATGAACAACAAGCTCCGATAACGATAACTCCGATTGTTTTAGTGACATAATTTATCATAACTTTGAATTCGCGTGAAGAGACTTCAAAAGTCTAATCAATTTCGTCGGTACACCGAAAACTTCTAACACTTCTTATAGTAGCTCGCGTGGGACCCGATCGAAGGCCTTTACAAGATCCAGGAACAAGATCCAGAATTCAAGACCGTGCTTTCTTCTCTTTTTCATGGCCATTTTGATAGTAAACACACCATCACACATCCTCGTTCTGGCCGGAAACCACACTGGGCTTCGTGGTCCAAACTTTCTGCAATAGGGCGTAGTCGATCATGTAGAATTAGAGCTATGATCTTATAGGCAGTTTCCAGGAGCATTATATCTCTGTAGTTCCCGGGCAAACTGAGATCACCTTTTTTAGGAAGAATCTTTAAAAGTCCCTTTTCCCATTCCGTTGGAGGTTTTTCAGAATCCCAGAAATCCAATATAATAGATTTCAGGAGATGAAAGGTGTTATCATAACCGACAATTGCTTTCCATATCTGGGGTGGAATTCCCGAGTCTCCAGGAGCCTTATCCTTTAGCCTCAGCGTGGTTCTTATGATCTCATCATCATCAGGCTGTCGATCAAGACCTTGAACTGTGTCTTTACGATTCAATACGTTCAAAATCGAGGCATCAAAAGTAGGTTGTCGACCATAAAGATCTTTAAAATGATCGCGAAAAACCGTTGCATTTTCTTCAGGTGTTGTACAGATTGTGCTATCAGATTTCTTCATTGATTGCTCATTACTTCACTTTGTATTATTCAGATCGGCACTCAATTTGTTGACTACGTCCCAGAAATGTTTAATTCCTTCTTTCGGAGCGCTGTTCAGTTCATAACAGTTTGATGAGATCCAGTCACTTTTTGGCTTTAGTAATAGCACGTTTTGATTCTTTTCTAGCAGTTTGTAGCTTTAGAAATGATGAGCGTAGAGGACGCTTGAGTTTTTTCATCATTGCTTGATTTCGTTGCTCAATTAAAGGTAACAGTTTATCTTGAGCAATTTTGAACCAGCCTGGTGATGGCTTCTTCTTACGTGGGAAAGTATCATGAGAAACAGTCGTAATTGATTCTGCCAGATTACTGTATGCACTGTTCGAGTTAGGTTTATTATTGTATACTTCAAAAACCTTCGTACTAAAACTTTCTTTCTCTTTATTATTTCTAAGTTGATTGTAGTCCAGTTGTATCAAACGCTGTCTTGGAGATTCTTTTCATTCGCGTAATCAAAGTTTACATAATATAGCTAAATGATCTGAGTCAGCAACTGTTTGGGTGACACTTACATGCATGACATATTTGAAATGGTCCTTTTCTATAATAAAGTGGTCAATTAGGTGTTTCAGCTTTAAGCGTGGGTGGATCCAGGTTGCATACCTGTTCTTCCGAAAACAGGTAGTAGCTACAAGCAGATTGTTTATAGCTAGGTAGAAATCGAGCCGTAGTCCCGCATTGTTCGAATACTGTAATCCAAATTTTGTGACTTTATTAGCACAATATTCCTTTTTGACGCTTTCGTGCGATGGTTAGCCACAGACGCTCGCGACACGTCTGTACCCGGAACTTCTTGGTCTGTCATAACCATTGTGGAAGAGTTTGTACCCTTGCAAGCAAATGATCTCTGATAACAAACCACCGCAACACGTTAATACTCAATTTCATTTCATTCCAAGTTGATCATCAGTAGTATATCTTCTGGGTGTGGCGGATCACTGACCTATTGGCACCACCACACCCTTTCTTTTATGTTGATCTATAAGAACAACTTATACTCAGTGAGTAAATGGCTGAGTATTTTTTATCTGTCAACAACAAGGGTTTTGTCGGAATTGTCGGTTTCTTTCACTCAAATCTAAGTCACAATTTTAAAAGTTTATATAATCATCCAGAAATCAGAAAAATTTAATTATAAAGTACGAATAGGGTAGGATATAGCATCTCATATAGCAAATGAGAAAAAACTATCTGTTTCCTTTAAGAATCACCAAATACCGCCGCCACAATACTTTTTACTTTAATTTATCGTCATAAATAAATTAAAATAAATTGTTTAGAAACTCATTTTCAAGGTTTTGAACAAAATTTTTGTCAATTTACAGGAATTATTTTTCGTGAATGATCAATATCTTTATCAACTTTCTTTATGAAATGAATGAAGTTCATTTTATCTCACATTGAGAAATTGGAAAAATACTTGATATTTTGCAGAATCTAAATTTCTGAGATTTTTGAGCAAAAGAGAGAAACCGTGAAATTTTCTTCCCGAAAAAAACTTGTGACAAATAAAGTAATACATTATGTTTTGTGCTTATAGCTCCCAGACCTCCAATACCCTGCTCGTTGACCAAATATGGTTGTTGTTGGGATAACCAGACTGCTGCCAGCAGAGCCAATAAAGATGGTTGCCCAGGTACTATAAACATTCTAAAACATTATTTGTTCTTTATAAGACTGCATTGTTCTAAGCGCAAAAGGGATTACTAGAATTATAGCGTGCGAGATCTTTTTATTTTTTTGTTATATTTTTTATTTTTTTCATGATATTTTTTTATAATTTTTCGATATTTTTGTGATTTGATTTTTTTGCTGAAAAGTAATGCTGAACTTTTCAATTTAAACTTTTAAGTGTCAATGTCGACTGCACGGTCCTGGAACTCTGGATAAGAGCGCTGCTTTCCCACGCACTAGGGATTGGTCCCTGTCGAAAATATTGTCTATGTTCTATCAAATTTCCGGCTAAAGAGTTAACAATATGGTTTTTGTTTAATTTAATTTCAGCATGTATTGACAGATTTGCTGAATGTAGATATTTCAAAAATGAATGCAGCGAGCGCCGTGATATCAGACTTATTTGCCCAAAAACATGTGATATAAAATGTGGTAAGTCCGTTACTTTTTGGATACAGTTGCTTTTCTCTTTAACCAGCCAATATTGCGACGGTTACAGTAATGTTATACAGTTGACTCTCTCTAGTTTGAATCTCTACTATTCGAATCTTTCTACAATTCGAACGAATTCAAAGTCACCGTCAGTTTTCCATAAGAAACTCTTATAATTTACTTTCTACTATTAGAATCTCTGTAATTCGAAAACCTCTATAATTCGAACAAATGTTCAGGTCCCCTCGGCAAAATCCTCTCTATAATTCGAATTTTCGGAGTGTAAACTATTTTTTGACAAAGCCAAAGGCTACCTAAGCACAAAGTTGAGGTTGCACAAATAATGTAGATAATAGTGTAACATGTGGAAAGCTTTTTATTTACAGTTTGAGTGGATATTACCAATATTACCAATCCTAAGTCTGCTATTCACTGCGGTTTATTGTTCTATTCGCCAATATTTTGAATTCAGTATATTAATTTCTACGAAAATTATTTTATTTACTTTTTTAAAATAACATTATGCATAGATATTTTATTTTCATACGCTTTCACTGTAAGAAAAACCATATTTTATTTTGGAGACAGGAAATATTCGATTAATAATAATAATAATAATAATAAACTAGAAACAATCAAAAATTAAACAGATTTACAGCAATTAGTGTGTATTAGATCTTGAAACTTAGGAATAAAAAAAAGAATCAAAGAAAAATATTTTTCACTTTTATGATTTTTTTTCAATTCCGATTTCTCTCTCTTATTCGAATTTTCACCCTCCAGACATGAAAATTCGAACAAGAGAGACTTTCTACTATTCGAATCTCTCTGTAATTCGAACAAAAAATTTCCCCCCTTGGGATTCGAATCAGAGAGAGTCAACTGTATAAGCTTAAACTTCCTGAAAAATACTAACCAATTCCCCTTTGATATTATAAATCATCGATTTCACACAATAGATGAAAACTGTTAATAAGAAATTTTTAAATCGTCAAAATGCAAATTTTTCCACTTTCTTGAGGTTCATTTCTAGCTGCAATGAACCGGCTTTAAGAGTTTTTCAGATTCACTAATTTCCCTTAACCTTTAAACACCGAAAGACGTATATATTCCAAATATGATCAAACAAATATGATCAAAATACCGCTATGTCTTTGAAAGCTAATAACTATTGAACAATTCAGAATTGGTCCAAACAACCAAATTTGTTAACGGGCATAAAAAGAGCTTTCTTTTGATGTCAAACTTAACTAGTTTATCTCAATCCAGTGTCCAGAAATTTCAATTCAAAGTTCGAACAGTGTTGAAAAAATATTAGATTTTTTCCATTTTTTCAAAAACACAGCGGTGCCAAAGAGTTAATGATGAAATTCAGTCAACTGAAAAATGAATTTGCATAAGAAGTTTCTGAACACACTTATAGTTTTAGCTATAAGTCTATTTGATTCCGTCAATACACCTTTCCCGAATTAACCCCATTTTGCTAAGGAAAATTTCAAAAGTGAAATATTTTACAAAATTTTGCACAAAAATGTTGCAAATGCCAAAACTAACATATCCTGAAAATTTCATTAAAATCTGAACTGCACAACAAAAGTTAAGGTACTTTCGTTTTTCAACGAAACAGCTTGTGTTGCCTTGATAAAATGTTTTTGTCCAGTCCCGCCTCGTTTTCATGCAAACAAGTGTTTTTTAAAGCTTCCTTTGACTGACTTATAAAAGAGCTTTCTTTGAAATTTTGTATTTGGTCTTACTTTTGTATAGTGTTTAAGAAAAATTATAAATTTGTTTAAGATCATAAGTTTTAATTTTCGAATAATTAATTAGAGAAAGGTCTATTTTCTTGAACAATTCTACTGGTGTTTTAGATCAATGCCGAGATAACGCTCACCAATCATTGATGTGTCCATCTTACAAAGAACTTGGTTTTTGCAAGATTTCACCCGATTTGATGAGAGCTGCATGTGCAAGGACTTGCAATTTTTGCCCTATAAATTCGATTTAAATGGTGGAACAAAAATTAAAAAGATTTGTGTAAAAAATTGGTTTCAGCTGGCACAAGCAGGTGCTGTGGTTTGATATTTTTCCGTATTGGACGAAACAATTCGGAACATTTTTTCGCCAGACAGTATTTATTGTCAAATAAAAGTGACGAATAAATTTGAATTTTTTGAAAACATGATTTAATTCAAAAATAAAGGAATCATAAAATTTGTAATGTTTTAGAACAATCAATTTTTTTTTCGAACAAAACTTTCGTCACCTCATTAGATGTTGTCAATTTTTTCCGACATTGTTTGTTCGATGACATATGGGAAGATTCGGCTCAACAGTGTTAGAAGTGAAAGAAAATTCCAGTAATACAACCATCTAAATTGGTGTTTCTTCTAATTTTTGACGAAAGAAAAAATGTGGTGTCATTGCAGTAAAGGATAACTGCCACTCTGAGGATAAGGAGTTATTAAAAAGTTGTAAGACGAATAGAGTTTTCACCTTATCGAACTTTTGTAAGCTGGAAAAATTATGAAAATTTTCTAGATTCCTTTAGCTGCTCAGACTATATAAACTTACAATGTAATCAATGGTGTTTACAAGTTTGAAGATCTTGAAAATCCCTGATAAAGATACAAAGGTTACCCCCCCCCTCTTCATGTATCGGAATTATTTGTCTCGAATATACAAACTTGCCATGGAAATCTAGTTAAATTTTGAAACCAATAATTACCCCCTGAATCGGTTAATGGCTAATACCAGAACAATTTGCTCTAGCTTTGCTTCTTTTATAGTGAGACATTAGCAATATATCAAATATCTTTTCAGGGGTGGCGCCAGAGTTTTCAACATGGAAGGGCTCGAAATAATCCCTGTTACCCGCATCAGGGCCTACTTTTTTACCCGGGTCTTTCAAATCCTTTTGAAAAGCTAATTAATTACCAGGGGGCTTAAGCCCCTAATTCGTTTCTTGACGCCACCCCTGCATTTAGCCAGCTAATGTTACCATATCTTGTAAACACCTATCCTCAGTTATAAATAATAAAGAGTATACGGTAGATATCATAATTTTTTAGTTTTTATAAGTTTGTAACTTTATAAAGTATTTATATACTAGTGCTTTTAATATGAATATAGCTTACTGTAAATTGTCAAAAACTTGATGATTCAAAATCGTTCATAAGGAGCATGGGGGGGGGGGGGGGGGGGTTTAAAAACCAGGGGGCTGGGAGATTTCTTAAAATATAATAAGCGGGAGAGGACGTTTATTCGAGACCTTTTAGAGTACTATCGTGATAAAAGAATAATTACAACAAATAGGAAAAATAGCCAATCAATTTGCTCTATTTTCGCATTATATCCAATTAACATGGATTATTAATATTTATTGTACCCGGTCTTTAAAATTATTGAGTTTTAAACGAACACAGAAAACACATATGGTCTCTTAAAAAACCGAGTTTTTTTCGAGAGACTGTGGAAGTACCAAGGGCAAAAAAGCCCGAAATGGTCTTTCAGATATACTAAGCTTGTCATCTTCAAAGACGCCGCGTTTTATAAATGGTACCTATTTCATGCTTACTTAAAAGTATACTTATAATGCAAAATATGGGGATAAAACGATAGAAAAATATTATTGTGACGTTATCATGCCATGGAAAGAAGATTTTGGAAATTTTGATTTGCAATTTTACATGCAAGGATAGCCAGACCAGCCCACCACTCGTATATTACCGTATTTTCTCTATTAAACGCCCTGAGTGAATATTAATTTTTTAGATTTTAGAGGGGCGTTAAATAGAGAGGGGTGTTTATTTCAAAAATAATTTTTGTTCGTCATAGTTTCTTTTACAAATGTTTACGAATCTTCTATATTTACAAATTCGTCTTCAATATCGTCTTAATCGATCAAGTTGTCTTCGTTATTTGTATCTTATTATTAATAAACGCCCCTTTTTATAAATTGAGGAGTTGTTTCATAAAGAGGGGCGTTAAAAAGTAGAGGGGCGTTTGTAAAATATTTTTGAGATTACAGAGGGGGCGTTTAATAGAGAAAAAACGGTATTCACTTGCGTGAGGAAGGTTAAAACTTTTTTTAATGCTGTTGAGTTATAACAAAAATATGGGAGTGGGCTAAAAAACATCCCAAGTAAAAATTGGAATTATAAAAGATTACTTTTTTCCTAATATATTCTCTCATTCTATATTGAAAAATTACCATAACAAATGCGAACAACACGAATGCGAACATCGCATTAAAGGGGAATGTCGGGTTCTCTCTGTGTTCCCAAGTGGTGCAGTTTTTGGACACGAAAATGAAAGGAAAAAAGACAACACTTTTATCTTTCCCACAAATCCAATTTGACTTTCTCAATCTGTTTAGTTTGAGAGTTTTTCAAGTTTGAAAAAATTGGGCTGAGAAAATAAGTACCTATGTTAATATGTAGACAATATTTGCATTATCATGAATACTGTAGTGTGCTTTATGTTGGCATAATCCTTTGGAATGAGAAAGGAAAAAACACGTGTACGTATTCCAAAGTAAATACTAACGTCTTTAGAGTTACTGCTCCTTGGCTTTTTGAAATAGATTATTCTATGAATAGTAAAACATATTGATATTTAAAAAACTACCATGAAATTTAACAATTAAAGTCTATATTAAAATAGCTGAAACTAAAATTAAAAAAGCTTATAAAGTACTGAATTGCTTTGGAAAGATATTGCGGAGTGACCTACACAAAAATATTCCAAAAAAGAAGAAATGAAAATGGAGAAATGAAGATAAAAGAAATGAGCTTTTTATTGAAGCAACAAAAATGATTCACGCTTTTATGATAGA
This sequence comes from Darlingtonia californica, assembly GCA_032270445.1. Lineage (NCBI taxonomy): Eukaryota > Viridiplantae > Streptophyta > Magnoliopsida > Ericales > Sarraceniaceae > Darlingtonia > Darlingtonia californica. The sequence goes on from JAUBWS010051445.1 coordinate 10,687, forward strand.
AGCCTGGATCTTTTGCAATTTCAAATATGAAAAAGCTTTTTTTTGATTTTCTTCAATGCAAATTTACGAGTTTAAAGTTTAGAGGCCATTATAGCCATTTTTCGCTTTTTTTTTTCTCTCTTTTCTTAAAGATGACCTATACTTTATTCTTTTATCTATACTTTTGGTCATAAATTTTCATTAAACTAAGATTTTTTGCGATTTTTTGCGTAAGCAATGTTTTCATATTTTAAATGTGTAATATAAAACATTTTTACTGATTCAATAAAAAGTTCAATTTTTTCATCTTCAATTTTTCAGTTTCATTTTTTCGTTTTTAGAACATTTTCAGTACCGTAAAGACTCGATTAAGCGCCCCCTCGAATAAGCGCCCCCCTAAAATGAAAAATAGTTTATAAGCGCCCCCCTCGAATAAGCGCCCCCCTTTGGTCCTAAGACCGGGCGCTTATTCGAATTCCAGTGGTTTTGAGACTGGGAGCACATTCGAGGCTTAAAAAACTTCCATTTTTCTAGTGCGTTTTTCATGTTTCAATTACTTCTATATTTATTACTTACGCAGAAGAAATGTTTAAAACAACTTTTTATGTCTTACCATAGTCATTACATAATACCCCGGTCTAGAAAGCTATTGTTCGAGCTCTGTTACACACGTCGTTATCGAAAATATATATACCCCAAGTGAAAATAATTTAATAAGCGCCCCCCTCGAATAAGCCCCGCCTTCGAATAAGCGCCCCCCCTAAAGGTCGAAAAATTAAATAAGCGCCGGGGCGCTTAATCGAGCCTTTACGGTAGTTAACAAATTATAAGCTTTTATAATTTTAGTTTCAGCTATTTTGAAATAGACTTTAGTAGTGTTGTTCAGTAACGCGTTTTCAAGTAGTAAGTAAGTAATTAGGGCGAGGTAGGACTATTGTTGGTATCAGCCAGTCAACGAAGGAGTCAATCCCCTTTTCTAATTGCGCTTGACATGGGAGATCACTTACTGAGGTGGAGCGCCACACCTACCGTCAGTTCCCATTTACACTTACCGCACAGATCAGATTACCTTCACTGAGCTACTCATACGCTGAGTGGGCGAGGGTCGGGCTCGAACCAGAAACCTATCGATTTCGAGGTGAGCGCTCTACCAACTGAGCTATCCGACCCGACACGTTTCAAAGAGAGATAATACTAGATTTGAGCAAATTTTCATCCGCCACTTCCAGGGCCTTCTTCTTTCGCGCCATCAACATATTGAAAAGCGAGAAAGAGTCGCTGGGAACGAGGTTGTGCTTTTTGGACTTTTTGGTGAAAATTACCTCTAAACTTTTCGTTATAACTTCAGATTTATAATTACTGTGTTCATATTTGAAATTGCTTCGAATCAGTTTTCTAAATGAAAAATTCAAAGATTTTCCTTGTTTCAAGAAAAAATTTATTTGCTCTTTTTTTCTTTTATTCAACTTCAGTTCTTTTTTCTTCAAATTAAAATATTATTAACTTGTTCCACTTTTGAAACTCTTTCCAAGATGCTTTATTGACTTTAATAAATTATTCAAGAAGGTACATTAGTTTGAAATTTTTTTATGGAATATTTAATAAGTTACCATAGTTTAAAATATTAGTGAAATGAACTAAAAAACAGACTATAACTTATTCCTATTCAGCCTAGGGTTTTTATTTTCAAATGAAACTTAGCACACTGATGCAACATGGTTTAAAGAACATTTGTGCAAAGTTTCATGAAAATTGAGTTACGTGATCACCAGTTACGTAATAATGACATCATAGTAGCGAAACATCACTAAAATCACCTTCCGGGCAATTTTGTGTTATTTTGAGAATAATACTCACATTCAACATATCTAATTAACATATTTGTGGTCTACGGTAAATTTCCTATCGATTGATATACAATATGGTAATATTTGAAAAAATTTCAAAAAAACATTTCTGAAATTTTTGACACCACTTGCCAATCTTTTGATCATGCCGCCATATTGACATAATAATACACAAAAAATTTTTCATCAAAACTTTTGCGCATAAATTTACCAAATATTCACAAAATTTCAAGGCAAAAAAAATCAGGCTGTAAAAAGTTATATTAAAAAAAGTCCCCCCCCCCCCTTACGCCGAATAGAGTTAATGGGATTCTAACTTTTGAAAAGAAATCTTTCGACCGTGAAATGGTTCTTTAATTTTTGACATTGTTTTAGGTTATATCAAGCTTAAAGTAAAATCCAAATTACATTGGTTTTTTCCTATATAAGAGAAAGGAGAATCCACCAATTGAATTTCGTTAAAGAGCTAAGTTTAACTAACATTTTACACATTGCCAGTGTTGAACCTTTTGAAGTATTCTAATATCCAGAATATTTGAAATCTTTGAAATCGTAAGTTTACAAAGAGCGTCTAGTTAGAAATTGATAATGTGTTGAATTGAAATTCAAAATTGAATTTTGAAATTAAATTGAATTTTGTCAATGTAAGTGTGTGTCTTGCTATAAATTATAGGATCAAAAAAGAAAGATGAACTCTTTGTAATCATGACAGAATGCAATAATTCAGCATCATTGCATCAAGATATGGATATTCAAAATCAACCAAAAAACAACAAACTTAACATAACGATAGGCTGCTGTGCGGAGGAAGTCGTATTCAAAAATGTATTGTATGCTGTAGGACCAACATCATTTGTGATAACTTCCGTTGTGATATCCAATTTCCTGCTTATATATGGATTGCACAAGACAAGCCGTCCTCTGGGTATGGTTAGCAAGTTATTTCTCCTCATTTCTGTTGCAAACGCTGTATGTATAATCTTTGTCTTACTCAAGACCTTGTTGATTTACTTGGACGATTCATATATTCTACAAGTGATCGAGCAAATCTGTTACAGTGCGATTGATCTTTGTGTTATGGTCGATATATTTGTATTCTCAACAATTTCCTGGTTACGATACTGGTCAATAAAGAAACCACTACATATCATGACAACAAAACTTGTTGCAGCTTTGCTAATAACACAATTACTTTTACTTGGATTGGGATGTTTTATATTTTACTATTTTGTGAAAGAGTTATCTTCAGTGATTACGTCAGGTTTTGAGCTGTTGTATGTGGTACTAAATGTGACACTTAATGTGGCATCCTATATTGAGCTTAAAAAAAAATCCAAACATTTTGTTAACGGATTACCTAAACAGAATCAAAATGAACAATGCACTATCAGAAACCAAGAAATTGAAAAATCAACCAAGAAGAAACTGAAAGCCATCAAAACATTGATGCTCATTGTTTTGTTTTATTTTCTATGCAAGATGCCTTGGATCTCCTTCAAATTAATCAAATACTTCATTAAACGTTTTGAAAACGGTGATTATTTTCAATTACTTTCATGGTTATACTATGGTATCAACGCGTTGGTCTATATCATACGAACAAAAAAGATTCGAAAATACCTCTGCCGTTGCTGTTGGAGCTAAGAAGTACAGGTACTTTGACACAGAAGAGATAATTTTCAGAATGGTGTAATGTCTGTAGCTTGGAGAGTACAAATGTAAATATCTTTTGAGATGGATTCCACAGTAAAGATGTGAGTCTATAGCATAAGGTGTGGATTTTAGCTCAAAGACGTACATGACTTTGGAAGAAAAAAACTCAATTTTTCTCTTGAAAGATTTTCTTAACATAGTATGCTTTTAAACGAACAAAAAACTTAGATCAGGTTTCTTTGTAGAAAGATTTTTCAATTGAAACGGTAAATTATCAAAAAAAGAATACTCAAACCTGTATATTACTTCAACTCCTCGCAGAACATGGCGGAGGCAGTACTGCCTACCCCCAAGGCCTGCCGAACTTTTTTGGTACCTTTTGCAAGGCTACGAACTTTCAAATGAAATTTTGGTTCAGTGCAAAAAAATTCATTAACATGTGAGGACGTCTACATTAAATTGTCAGCATTTGTCAACAATCAGATGGTTGAAAATACAGTAGACTCTCTTTAACTCGACTTCCTATAACTCGAACTCTCTACAACTCGAACGGTTTCAATTGGTCCCTTCAGCTAACAATTAGGTCAAAATACCCTCTATAATTCGAACTCTCCACAACTCGATTTTTTTGTCCCCTTGAGCGTTCGAATTATAGAGAGTCTACTGTAAAATAGCGTCATTCTCATCAATATCTCAATCTATAGGTATTTTCACAATTTCAACACACCGAGATAAAAGTTTGGCTTATTTTGATTTAAAACAAATATAGACATTTGCATCTATAATAATAATAAATTAATGATGGGATACACAGATCAAATAAATGCTACGATCTGCCATTATGGATGGCAAAAAGAAAAGGACTAGGCTCTAGTTTATCATTTATTATAATGACGTCCTGCTTGATTCATTGAATGGGATATTAAAAGTCTGTGCTCCAACGAGGACGACATTACATCATTCTGGATTTTCTGCTCTGGCTTATATTGCTGCATAAAAAACTGGGTTAAAGTTTTACGATTACGATTACGCCAAATTTTCGTCGCTAATTTTATTGGCATGCAGAAAATTAAAATATCCTTATTCCCAATCTAGAATTGGAAATAGAAAATATTTTTCTTCTGCTCATGCGCATTATACAGCTAAATTAAAATAGTATAGTTATTGAACATAATTTAAACTTTATTAAACCGATTAAGTACACATTCAATCCGAATTGGAACTAACAAAAATTTGGTGTGCACCTGCCCAATGAAAATTCAAATTCAAATGATTATTCAACAGTTCATTTTCCTTAAAATTCAATAAATCGATCAATATTATTCTGATTAGAAAACGGTTCTCTGCATTTAATATAAAAATTCTAGTCAACATAATTTCATTCAGCACACTGGGTTCTTTATGTAATTCATTACTTCTATCAGAGAATTTCAATCAAATTTGGAAGAAAATACAAATATTATGTTTTTGTGAATGCAGCATGGTTGTTTCCTTGTAATTCATTAAAATAGATATCAAACAACGGGAGTTGTAAGGAAAAATGTTCTCCAAAATTCTCGTAAAAATTATAATGGTCGATTAGGAAGACGCACAAAAGAAAAAATCTTTTGAAACAAATAACAATCATTATTTCTTTTAAAATTTTATGGTCAGTTTACTCTGTCAAAATGAGTTTTTAACAAACTTACTATCAATTTTCCCTGTCTAGAAAAGCCATAACAAATTGTAAAGATTTGAAACATTTAAACAACAAGGCAGAAGTCATTAAAAGTTGATTTTATTATTTCTATGACATTTTTGAAGCACATTTTCCTTAACCCTACCTGTACTGGGGGTCTTGTTCCAGGGAAAATATCTCCAAAACGAAAATTTCTACGAACTTGAAACTTTTTGACTTTTAATAAAATTTTATTGGAAAGATATTCCGAAAATTTCAAATGTTTATCTTAATTATTTGCATAATTATACTCAATTATTGAACCCAAGGTGAAAACTGTAACCTATTTTACTGTAAATTCAGCAAATCTTAACAAAATCATAACTTTTGATAGACAAAAGATACTGACATGAAACTTTGACAATAGTCGTATATCTTTGAAAAAGATCTGCTGATGTCATCAATTTTGCATATGACGTCATATTTTTAATATGGCGCGCCAAAATGAAAAAAAATATTTTTGATGTTTCTGGCGCGCTATAGATGGCCAGAACTTGATTTTTTCTCAATTCTGATGAAAAATTCAGGAAAGCTTATTCTTTTAGCTTTCTAAATATGAAAACAGTACTGCCGAAGTCAAAATAACCCAGTACAGGTAGGGTTAATACCTCCCGTTCTACTTTGTCAATTTTCATGAAAACTAAATCATGTTAAAGACCTTTCAAAGAGATTTTTGCTGCTACAAAATTTTGCAGAAAATAGCCAACACTAATTGAAAAATTGAAGTTTATATTTTGAATTTCCAACATTTTTCATGATGTTTTTGATGTGAAGTTTTTCTCTTGAAATATGGGGGGTGTTCATACTGAAGCTTGCTTCCTAAGTACCTCATTAGCAAAAACCATTATTTTCATTGTTTTGTCGCAAACCTGTAAGAAAACGTTATAAAATCAAAACAATAAATACCAAATGATGTCGTAGACTTCGTAAAGAAATGGAGTTTAAAGTGATTCTTGGTCAATTAAAACTTGCTAAGCAAAGGCCAATTAAGTCTTTGTCTTAACAACATGGGAAGAGTATGTTGTTAAGACAAAGACTTAATTGGCCTTTGTTTAGCAAGGTTTTATTGACCAAGAATCACTTTAAACTTCATTTCTCTACAAATTCCATGGCATCATTGGTATTTATTGTTTCGATTATAAAACGTATTCTTACAGGTTTTTTAAGACAAAGGGTCAATTGTCTTTTCATTTTTTGTTGGATGATATAAGTTTTTGTATCAAGTATTTAGAAACTTCCAAAAGGAAAGACGTCCTCGCAAATTTGATAATAACGAGGTTAAGCAAACCAAAATCTACGATGTAAAACGTTGCGCAGCCGTTCTGGAAATTAGCATGTCAAGCAACTTTCAGTGAGATTAAGCAAACCAAGATCTACGACGTACCGGCAGGCGAACTTAGACATTGATCGATTGTGCTGCTGAAAATTGCTTTGCATGCTAATTTCCAGAACGGCTGCGCAACGTTTTACGTCGTAGATTTTGGTTTGCTTAATCTCGATAATGACGCACGCTGCCAACAAAAATATTTTGATGGTATTTTAGCACCGAATTACGCCTAAACTGCTTACGAGAAGCATTATTTGTGTTATTTTCTACGTTATTCTGTTTCAAGCTTACTCCTTAAATAAAAACAGCGTTTTAATTTCTTCAAAAACAATTTCAACTGACCGTTGAACATTGCACCCATTAATAATATTAATTTTCCCCAATCTTTTAGATATAATTTTATCCACTTCGCTAGCTGCTGAACAGTTTTATTTTTGTGCAACCTGTCATTAAATGGGTAATTGCCCCCGCAGAGGGCTTCTCTTCCTTCGCGGTTAGGCGAATCGCAGCAAAAAAATTGTTAATCATAATCATCATATTTTCAGACTACCAGGATGCCTTGCGCGTGTATGTCGCTGTGATGGATTGGAACTAACTTATTCTTTAAAAACACACGGGTTCTCGACTGCAGGTCATTTTTCTGTGGACGTTCTGTAACTGAGAAGATATCTCTGAAAAAATATGCCTAAAAAGCAA
>JAUBWS010051456.1:0-11812 GCA_032270445.1 Darlingtonia californica
GTGAGCCATGCCAGGAGGGCGTGATTGGGCGGAGGTGGTTCGATAACTATTCGTTGATGTGGCGGGTAGCCCTTAAGAAAAACATCTACGATTTATGTTAGTGCTGTCACGCCCATCCACCTCTCTTTTTTATTCGTCATAATTTTCGCACATTCACTACAAAAAGTGATAAAAACAGACCAGACTAAATGAATATTATAACACAAACTTTTTTCTGTTCTAGTACGGTGGTCTACGGAAGCCGAGAAAGGACATCGAGATTTCTTTTAAGCTGTCAAGATTCCTCTTAAATTTTTGAGATTTATTTTTTAAGTTTGTCGAGATTTTTTAACCCTTTAAGCCCAAAACACGCACATGTGCGTCCAAATTTGACCATAATACTACTATGTCTTTGAAATCCCATAACTTCTGAACTATTCAGAAGTGGCCCAAACAACCCAAGCAACACTTTTAAAGAGCATAAAATGAGCTTTCTTTTGGTACCAAAGTTTGTAAAATAAATCTTTTTTTTTTCACTTTTTTAAAAAACAAAGCGTAGCCAAAGGGTTAAGCTGTCGAGATTTCTGTGGAGATTTTTTTTTTCAGCCTGTCGATATTTCTTTTAAGCTGTCGAGATTTCTTTTAAGCTGTCAAAATCTCTTTTTTCAGCCTGTCAAGATTTCTTTTAACTTGTCAAAATTTCTTTTTTCAGCTATCGAGATACCTGCCGAAATTTCTTTTTCAGCTGTCAAAATTTCTTTTTTCAGATTGTTTTGCTGTCAGGATTTTTTCATGAGCCTGCGTGTTTTCATTGAATTCAAGATAACCGTTAGCCTTCGAAGTACGGCTAAGTGTAGAATAAGCACAAAATTTGCTTTTCAGTCCATGTAACCGTATGAAATTTTGAACACTAAAGGGACCAAAAAACTGTCTAGAACGTTGCAGAAATTGTAAAAAATAGTTCCTGCGTATGATGGTAAAACATACTCGTTTAAGGCTAGCACCAGGGATATTCAGCATATCCAGGAGTATTTAGATTGTCTCACTTAGCTGATATATGTTGATGTATGTATGTGACAGCCTATTTTCTGGTGTAGGTGAAAAAGAAGTTATTGAGTACTACCATTCAAAAGGGTCAAAGAGTACGGATACCAAGTTGTAGTTATGTATTTTTGGGGAGGGGGTGAGAGGGCTAAATGCCATAGTATATCTCGAAAGCTTAAAAGAAATCTCCTCGGGCTGAAAAAAGAAATCTCGATAGACTGAAAAAAGAAATCTCAACAGCTGAAAAGAAATCTTGGCTTCCGTAATGGTCTGTTACGGGCTAGCAAAAAAGCAGATTCACGCAAAAATTGAGAAATTACACGGAAAAGATTATGCGGCGTGAAAATTAATTTGTGCCTTTTAACTTTGCTAAAACTCGAAATCAGAATTCAGGGTTTTAGGAAAACTTTTTCAAGATAGAATACACCTTTTGTAAATTGTGTTATGACACCGTTGTTTTGTTTCCACCTTTAACTGTGATGGTGATCAAATCCCAAAGTACGTAATTCATATATTATTGATCAAATAATGATGTGGAATTTATAAAAAAAGGTCTATTGTTTAGTGATAATAAGAAACCCCGTGGTTGTGAGGCCAACGAACATGGTCCCCAGGCCCTCGCTTCCATAAGACTCTGAAAAATACCCGTACAGTAGTACTATCTTCCACGCAAATATTTGAGGCAATGATAGAAACTAGCTTTAATAGGTTCTGTAATTCCTCATGATTCAATAGTAGTTCAAATCTGGTATTTAAAAATTGTTAGGTTTTTATCATTTTTACAACTTACATAGTAGCCGTATGTTTGGTGACTTGGGCTGATATTTACACCTTCAATATTGTGATAATGCAATGGCGGCTCTTGAAGTGTTGATGGATAATGATATTGGTATGCGTGTTGTTGTGGTTGATGACCTATAGGTAATTGTGATCCAAAGTGGACTTTCTTCCCATGGTGTTCTTCAGCAGCATATTGGTGCTCGTCATGAGACCAACGAGAAACTTCTTCGTAAGACGGGGGTGGTTCAGCTGCCGTAAACAGTAAATGATAAACAATAGAATCCGCAAATTCATTAGAATCTCTATGTAGTGGGGCCCTGGTTAAGTAGGTCTTCATACAAACCGTCAATATTTATGAAAAAGGACCATTATGGGTCTTTTTGTGTTTTCAGTGTGTTTTCAGTTTTCACTTATTGAGAAGTGTACAGATTTCATTCCGCTAAAAGCCACTATAATCCATTCGATAAAATGTTTTCTCGATTTTTTTTCTCGAAACGACTCGAGGACTCTCGAGTTATTTTTCATTCCCCGTTTTGTTAACTCTGTAAGTAGTAAATACCTTTTGGTATAGAGGCATACCTCTTAGCATTATTTCTAGGAAGGCATGACCATAGCAGCAGACTACCTTGGATGCATAATTGTGATATACTAAATAAATAAATTCAATAATGTAATAGAAAAACTATATTACCTGGTGGTGGACGTTCTTTATCCATGATAGATACAGTTCATTGGAACCACTCTCCTGCTGCTGCTTTCGTTTTGTAGCTCGTATATCAAGATTGCTCACCGTGGGTATAATTTCATACAGAAAGTAACAATATTCTTGAAGTTATTGGCAAATTAAACTATGAAAAATGCAATGAATATTGTGAATTTTGTCAATCTACTCAACCCTTCTAGACCTTCTTGAAAACTTCTTTTACGGTCCTAGAACACTGGATACTAGGAAATGCGGACCCATGCACAAGGTCCCTAGTCTTCAAGTGATATTTGTCCAGAAACTTTAAATTTCATGCTTGGATTGTTTGGTTGCAAATTGATCAAAACTTTAGCCATCGTAATTGGCGACCTTTCCTCTCAAAACAAAAAAATTGCTTACGACAAAGTTCATATATAGCAGTTATAAAAAGATTTCTCGAGTTATTACCAGCTCAGAAGCCAGGATCTTTGACCATTTTTTTGTAGCATGACTAGAACCCTGAGAGGCAAGAAAGTTGCACATTTTTGAGCTTCGAGACTGCTGGAAAATGCATTGTTTTTGATAAAGTATAAACGACAAAGACTATGACTGGGTGGTTAGATGGATGAAATACTTTAATTTGTAACTAGGATCACTAATTTTCACAACCATGAGATAATAACCCTCAATATTTTGAAATTGTTACTTACATCGGGGGAAATCGCAAAACATGGATTTTTTTTCATCCTTACGATCTATAGAAGTTTGGTGGTGGCCCAGACCAGAACTTACAGCTTTCACCTGGTATTGGTATAGGGTTTTGACTGAAAGGAAAACATTAATTTTAAACTTGTTTTTTTGGAAAAAACCACTTATGCGATTTGACAGCTCTCAAAAAATTGCAAGAAAGAATTTTTAGCGAGTAATCAATTGCCAGATTATGTACTAGATATTGGCCTATAAAAGTTGGTTATTTCGCTGTTTTTGTCAAATTTTGTTAATTTTGAATGCTGATATTTCAAAATCAGTACAGAATTTGCCTATACTCGCTGAAAAGTCTTCTATACAGTTTTTCAAGAGTTTCAGATGGTATAAGTGGTTTTTCCGAAAAGCTTGTTTGAAATCTAATGATTTTTAAGCCTCCAGTCGAAACCCTATTCAAATACTAAAAACGTGTTAAGAACTGTACGTTCTGAGTGGTTCCAGCCACCTTAAAACATGACTTGCAAGATGACAAAAAAACAGATTTGATGATTGGGCTATCTCATGGTTTATTCGTGAAAATTAGTGCTCGTAAAATGCAATTGTTTTCGACTCCCTTAAAATTTACTGATCATACGAAGTACGTGCCCCCGCAAAGTACCATCCATGTCGAGGACTTTAGTCTTAAGCGAGTGATAATTCTGTATTGAATTCGAGATCTTTGTATCCGAAACGGCTAAAATGTCTAGCTTGAAGGCCAATTACCTGGAATCAGCTTGATCCCGCGGGCTCTCAGGCTATAAGAAAGTCGAAGTTTGGTTTTTCTTGTAATTCGTTGTAGGAATCAAAATATATTGGAAGTATAAACTTTCATAATAAATATACAAAACAACTTTGATTTGTTATAAACTATCGCAAATAAAACATCAAAAACATCAAAATTGAAAAAAGAAAAAGTAGGGTCCGATGCTTTTTGCAGTCAAGCTTTTCTAATGTCAATGACTGTTTCAGTCAATCAGAATATCAAAGCTCGATCGCCAAACATATAGTATCGGACTCATCCATTAAGATGCTCTGGTTTATAAATACCAATTTTGAATACTCTCGAGTCCGGAATTTTCCAGAAAATCCATTATAAAAAAATTTCAAATTTTATCGCACATGAACGAAAGTTTACGTGAGCTCTAACTTTTACTGGTATTGACTCAAATTTATTCCAACAGTCCTTTCTTATAAAAGCCACTTTTAGAAGGATTGCGGAAAGTTTTGAAAATTCAAAGAAAAAATTTCCACCCACCCTGTTTATTCTGGACTGGTGTAAAATAATCAAAACGCATTGTAAATTTGATTCAATTTTTCGAAACTTTCTTGACTATAATCTAAACAAGAATATCTCAAGAGACTTTTGTGATACATCTTGACTGAGCAGGTTTCTTGACAGTATCACTGGTAATCATTAAAGTTTGATTTATACTCAAAAAATGCTAAAATATTAAAAATGAATGTTCATAAAAACACAACAAAGATGTAATACACATAAAGCGTGAAAAAGTTAAAACCATAATACTAAATATATGTTTCTTTTCCTAAAAAGACCTTCACCTTTAAGGTGTTCGAATTTCTGAAGTATTCCGATTTCATTTTTATTATTTTGTAAGTGATTCATCAGAAAACTTGAAAATTTTATCCACCTTAAGTGATTTCTTATATAAAAATTAAAAATGTAAAAGCAATTTTTTCCTAGGTGATTTACTTATGATTGTAAAATTAAAATTGTAAACATTCAGTCGCATTAAATAATATCGAGAGCAAAAATCTATGAAAACGAATCGAAAACAGTTAATGAAAAATAATTTTGCGGTAGTTGGAAAGTCACATTAATGCAGGATATGTTGATTCATTACACTATATATGTAGTATGCACTTGGTTCCATGGATCTGGCAAAACTATTTTTTGAATCTATTAACTATTTAACCGCAATCCGTCAAAAAGCATAAAAACTCCTCACTCATTACTTTCTATCTTCACAACAGAGAAAAAAAACTATCAATAACAGTGCAATCCCGATAAGTCGTAACCTTTGTAACTTTACCCCGACTTTAGATTACCCCTGGTAAAACTATCTTGCTCAAGCTCTCCATAAACCGGAAATGAGGCTAAAACGAATACAATTCATTGGCCCCTAGAGGTTCGACCTGTCGGGAGCTAAATAATCACCCTTAGTACACTGTTAAAGAAATAAGGCTTTGAGTCTATAAACTCTGTATAAATCAGTATCTTCAAATAAACAATGTAAGATCAAACATATATTCGATAAAAAAGGTGCTTTGCGAGCCTGAAATCTTGAAAATTAGCTATGACGGTTTCCAAAGAATTGGTCACATCATTTAATGGCCAACGTTGCTTTCATAGATTTATTGCTTTCTTGCAATTATCAGTTCTTCGAAAATTCACTTTTATGCTCCAATTTATATTGATATATTTGATCGCTTTCTCCATCTTTATTCTCAGTAGTGGCATATACAACTGGCGTTAACAAAAGAAACGTTTCATTCTGTAACTGCATCACGGTTTGGATATGGCTGATGTATAACTTGATAATCAAGAATAAAATTCGGAATGGTAAGCGTGATTCCTGTTTATTTATCAAACAGATATTTGAGTTGATTTCTTCTTCTTCATAGACCTATGGTAGTAATATAAAGTAATTAGTCAAGTCTTTACGAGTGCTTAAAAAAGCATTGTCCATCGGTGGTATTCAACTTTCCTGAGTTTTCAGATCGCCAGAGATAATTAAAAACGTCTACTTTTCATTCAGTTTATCAGTCGCGGGTCACTTCCATAGAAATGGACTCCTCCACAGACGTTTTCAAAGTACGAAAATTCTATTTAATGATTCGACTAGACGCATTTTTTTCGTAAATGGACGGGAGCATATTTGATAGTCGAAAGTATCTATCCAACGACATTGAAAATCTTAATGGCCTGATTATTTGTTTTGTATTCTTTCGTGAAAGATCTTTTGTAACAGTCCTTGTTATAATATTGTGGCATTTTTGTTAATTACTCATCTGAGGCAAAAGTATTCCGATAAAAGTTACAAAATTTTTTTCCTGAAGAAATAATTTTTAAAACGTAAATAAATCATCGCTTCAGATAGCAAAAAGTTTAATGTAAGGTGCTGGGAATTATCAGCTTTCAATATTGTGTGTCTTGAATAACTTTGAAAACAGAAAAATTCAATAAAATGGTTATAACTTCGAAACCAACTTGCGTTCAAGATATGATTATAGGGGAAAACTGCTTTTACAATTTTACAATGATGTTTTTAATTATAAAATGATTACATCCTGTTCAATTAGATATTAAGATTAAGAAAAAAAAATTCAAAATTTTGTCCTGCTGATAACCTATGTTTGTCACAGTGTTAGAGTTGGGCAAGGTAAGTATCATTTTATATTTTTATTCAAAGTAATGTTTTTGAAATTCTAAGTTTTGAATACTTCCGAAAGAAAAAAAATTCCTCGATTCTTGCAAATCATATCAAACGACATTGGAATTTAAAATTGCTATTTGAGCCCTAAGTAAAACAAAATGCCAACATGATACATTATGATAATTTTCTTACCTGGTGGTGGTTTAATAGGAATGGCGGCCGGGCGCGATCTCCTTGATTCACCTTCACTCAATGGCGGCTGCTGTGGCGGCGGCGGTTGTTGTGGGAGGACAGGCGGTTGCTGCGGTTGCATGTTTTGAGGTGGAAGATAAAGACCAGTCGCAGCTTGTTGCTGTTGCTGTTGTTGGGCCGCAGCAAGGATTTGGTTGAGGACCATTGGATTAATTTGAGGATTCAACATTCCCATAGGTTCACCACCACCAGCATTGTTTGGTATGATACCTTGTGACATGTTGTACATTGAAGAATCACCTCCGTATACTAAGGTAAAAAAGACCGTTTTCTCCTCATAGTTGGATTCATAGCCATAAATATCTTAAACGGGCCAGTCATGGCAATTTCATTTGTAATAAAAGTTAGAAAAGTCAGAAAAATGACATTTAATTTCTAAACAACCATAGTTGAATAGTCATTAATCACCTATTTAAATACATTAGACATGAAGTTCTGTCACCTTTCTTCACGAAATTGCAACATTCATGAACAATACACGTTATCTTACAGAACTATTGGATAGTTGAGTTATTTAACAACAAGCACAGAACAAACAAAGCAACAATAATAATTAAATGACACAAATATAACAAAACACAACACAAACCTTGTTCCATTCCTGTCATTAGCGGTGATACCATATTAGGCATCGGCATGCCCATATTTGGTTGTGACATCATAGGTTGTTGCATAGATCTCAAGTTGAGTTGCTGTTGTAGTTGCGTTTGAAGCTGCAAGATTTGTTGTTCCAAAGTACGAATGTTCTTGTCTGAAGTAAAAATTTGTTGTAATAAAGTGTTTAGGCCGCCTAAAGACTCTCTTTACGAGAACTAATTTGACTTTCGAAGTATTCTTATCATTTTCCTCAACTATGCTGCAAGTGCTGCATGAAAGAAGGCAAATTTAAAAAAATCATAACATATTTTGTTTAAAGCTACAACTTATCTTCCTACGTGGTTTCATATTCTCTTGTAGCAATTCAGAATTGAGAAAACGTCATACTAAACTGACGAGACCGAAAAAGGCGGAAACACGTCTAAAAGTTCCGTGAAAACCATAGGTTGGTATACATTAGAAGATCACACGCAATCGAACATCTAATTATAGCTTTTGTCAGCATGCCGACTACTTTACTCACAGAATTGCCTGCATACTTTTACATGCATATATTATTATATGCACGAAAATTATATAGGAGGGAAAATGCATATATTAAAGTGCACGAAAATCTTAAATAGGTAAAAAATAATAATAATTCATATTATTACCTGGTGACATTTGTTGTTGAAGGTAAGCTTAAAATGAAAAAGGGAAAAAACATTATTCACAATTTGCGGTTTTAGGCCAAATTCGCATAAATGAATTCCGCAATATTTTATTTCGTAAAAATTTACGCCCTGAAGGTAGCACCGATAAAGCAATGTCTCTCTTGAAATTAAACATTTTTGAATTTTTTGGTTACGCCACTGCCATGAATGAAACATTGAACTGAATGAAACATTCATCGTTCATCGTATGGAATTGAGAACTTTTCTCAGCTCAATATTTAAGGTAATTGTAGGTTCCTCATTAATTCACAGCTTTTTTTATATTTATCTAACTCAAGGTCGAATTAACATTTTCAGGGGGTTCCTATAATGTACTTCTACGAGCATCTATATACTTAGTTTCAAAATAGCATATGAGTCTTCCAGAGGCAGTCTTACCATAAAAACGATATTCCAAGTGAAATTTTAATCAAGAACTCACTAAGTTGTTCTAAGTAATGTCTGGTAGCATCGTTGTCATTCATTTGATTCGGTATATCCATCACAGAAGCTCCAGTTTTTTGTCTTTGAGATGAATATCTCTTCGGTTTGTCACGAGAAGCTGAAAATACAATAGATGTTTTGAAGATTACCATCGTGGAATATGTGAAAATTTCCATTTGAGCATTTGATTTAGCGTTCACTTTAACCAAAATCTACGTAAAATAATCTAAGGTTTCATAGAAGTTTATTCTACTGTTTTTGAGCTATATACTTGACTCGATGATCGATGATCTCAAGCTCTGGTGCAAACCTAGCATTGGTAAAATGGTGAAGACATAAAAAGCATTTTACCTCCTTCATCTATTTGTCCATCCTCGTAGTTGTAAGCACTGTGATCTGTAAATAGAAAAAAGAAAAGAATAGCTGGGGTTCTAGAAAAATGAATAATATGTGGATACGTCGCGATATTGAGAGAGGTGTTCGCAAAAATTAACTACAATATCTTTATCCATTTAAAGACAATATTACAACATGCATATGATCATAATTATCACAGTGAAATTGAAGAAACAAAAGAAGAAAAAAGTGAACTTTTTACATTTTACTGAAACAATGAAAATTCTGGAATTTTTCATGATAGACCCTGATGAAACTTCTTTTCAAAATTCTTTCATCAATGCACGATTAAAAGAAAAGTGTGGAGGTAAAAACCCTGTTGTTTTTGCCTATTCTTGACGAAAACAGACTTTAATAACGTCCATAGCATAGCTTCACCAAAAAACAAAACGATGCCAACCTTCAAATTGTCCATTTTCACTTTTGTTTTGCTCTTCATTCGGTTGCTCCTTTCCTTTGCTTTGTTCTTGCACCATTTTTTCTCGAGCCTTGTCTCTTAATCTTGGTGGAAGTGAGTCTATACGCTTCTCACGGTTAGTCTTCTCGTTATCTCCAGGGCGGTTGTCAATGGTATCGTTATCACGTCCACGTCCACGCCCCCGGCCTTTACCTTTCAATTTACTAAAATACAAATTAAAACTACAAATAAAAATTAATTCCAACAACCTCCATCATGATCTGAACTGAATATTACAGGAGGTAGCAACAGGTTTTTAACCCATTTCCTCGTAATTTTAATAACTTTTCAAGACAATTTATTTTCGAGGCAATGTGGCTGAGAACTATGAATCGCGTGTTAGATGGATTCCTTCGGTTCCTTCCGACACCGGAACCAGTGTTTTGACTAGGGCTTTCAAATCATTAAATCTGATTCTTTTTTCTTTTGAAAAAATCATCTACACCATAAGAAAGCTTTCATAAAGATTTTTAAACAGGTATAGCTAAATTCTGCACTGAACTTAGATATTAGCGTCATTAAATTGACAAAAATTAACCAAAAGGTAGAAAATCAACCCTAACCATAAGAAGTCTGTTTTTGAAGGAAACTCGAAAATCAGTTGACATAAATCTTAGCACTTACTTGGGGTTATCAGACCTTTTAGGATATTCTTCAGATCTTTCTTGTTGATAGTTTTCATTGTCTGCTTCGTGTGATCTTCGCTTATCTTGTTTATTCCCATAGTCTTTTCTAAGTTGTTTTTCTTCAGAACCAATTCTTCGATTATCCCTCCGATCATCTCTCTTACCACTAACATCGCCACTATGACTATCTCTTGAGTTATCACGTGATCCTGTACCCTGTCCTTTGTATGGATACCCCTGATTACTCTTATCTGATTTGCTCCAATCTTCAACTGTACCTTCAATAGGTGCACCCCATGACTCCTCCTTATTCTTACGTCGATTGTCATTCCGTTTATGACTTCTTTTGTCATTGAATTGTTTCTGGTTAAGGGAAGGCCATTCTTGCTCTTGATTTCTGGAACTCATACGCACATCTTGGGAAGGTCTTTCTCCATCGTCATCTCTGTCACCGTAACTTCGGTTTTGTCTGTAGCCACCACGACCTCCACGTCCTCCACCACGTGGACCTCTTCTACCCCTATTATCCCCACCATCTTGTTGCAGGAAATCACTAAAATTTCGATCACCACGCCTGCTGTTTCCTCCTCTACCTCCTCTTCTGCCACTTTGGCCTTCGTCAAATTCTCTTTTTGATTGCTACAAAAATAAAAGTAATTAAAATTTATAAAATGTGATTTGAAAGATTTGATTTTATATTGACTCGCAATATACAATATATACATTGAATTCACTGTGCTATTGTAAATTAAAATTTTTCATCAAATTATCAAAAATTACTTTTTGCAACCTTATGTTCAAGTTACTAGAGGTAAAGTAAAACCATACAAACAATTTCTAGGATGCATAAAATAAGACTGTACCTCAACTTCCCACTGTTCTTTGGGTGCTTGATCTGATTCTACATACATATCATGTTGCCATCTATCAACTGCACTTTTATCCCAAAGCTTTTTTGATCCTTGTGGTGGTTCCCTGGAAAATAATTTTTAGAATGCAGCTGGTATCATTTACAGTTATGGTAACACAACAAATCAGTGTACACGTCATGTGTCATACCCTACAAATTACCAACACACAATAATAACAAATTGCTCAAAACGTTGTGTACAGATCTTGAGCATGCACTTGCACTGCATGTCGTGGGTTCGAGCCCAGACTACTGCCAATCAATATGTTTAGACATTTATAACATTGGCTCTTATTCGGGAAATGTTTATGAGGGTGGTATCAATCTATTTCATACATAGTATGCAAGTCTCATATGTGAGAAACATAGTTAGAAAGTTTAATCTTTATGTTTCTTATTTCTTAGCCAATTTTATCTAGAAAGATAAAAAGAGCTTTTTTTTTAAAAGTATGACTAGTTTCAACAGCTTCACCTGAAATATATTTGATTTAAATACGAAAATGTCTCAGTTAATTGTATGTTACAAAATGAAGTAAACAACAAACAACGTTTTTACATGATTAAAAATCAACATTCTTTTTTTATTTTTCGGAAATTTCGATTGGCCCTTTAGCACATTTACTAATGCTGTTTTCGCCTAAGCAAAAAAACTATTTGGATACTTTGTCAGCCTAGTTCATATTTCTCATTATTAAAGGCAAATGCTGTTTTTGCCTGAGCAAAAAAATTATTTGGATACTTTGTCAGCCTAGTTCGTATTTCTTAAATGTTACTCATTATTAAAGGTAAATGCTGTTTTCGCCTGAGCAAAAAA
>JAUBWS010051467.1:0-17901 GCA_032270445.1 Darlingtonia californica
TTTTTTCTACGAATAAGCATACGTCAAAGGCAAGTTTTCTTCGCCGGCTTGCGGCCGCTTTGCGGCTGCTTTATTGTAGTTAACTCACGAAGTCTTGGAGTCAGTTAAATAAACCATGTTCTTGAATATCTACCATTTGATTAATAATTACATAAGTATTAAATACTTTTCATTTTTGTTGTTATAGACGCTTGTATTGGAGTGACTGGGGAACCACTAATCCGAAAATAGAATCATCGAATCTTGATGGTTCTGATCGTATGCTTTTGGTGAACGATAGTTTGAGGTGGCCTAACGGAGTTGCTTTAGACTATGTGAGAAGACACTTGTATTGGGTTGATGCTGGGACTGATCACATTGAATATTATGATTTGAATACAAAGCAAAGACACAAATTAGAGTATGCAAGCCCACACGCTTTTGGAGTATCAGTGTTAGGTGATATGTTGTACTGGACTGATTGGCAACAACGGTCTCTCTTTCAACTTGATCTAGTCGAAAGAAAAGTAGAAAAGGTCAGTTAGTACGGAATTTTGGATTTCTAAATTCACTATCATGTTTGTGGACAAAAAGCTGCTGTATCAATTTAATTGGCTTTTCCAGGGGGTTGAAGTTATAAGAATTCCAATGGGGTCTTGATTGAACTTCTCATGGAAATCCATAGGAGTTGACCAAATATTTATGAAATTCCGTAGGGTTTAATCAAAAAAATGTAAATTTCCAGGGGGTAAGTTCTAAGTTACGTCAAAATTACCAAATTATTTCACGGTTATATCCTGAAATTTGGTTTTTCAGTGGTGTAAGGCAATTTAGTAAATACTTATTAGCCCTGGGTGTACAATTTTTCTAGTAACGCTTAATACTGAATTATGAATTTGGTTAAGAAACTCTACTTGTATTATTGAATATAATGAAAATATATGTGAACTTTGTTTTGAATTAAAAAAATCTTGAGAGTTTTATTTTTTTTGTTCGTTTTAGATTATATACAACCTTCATGACATAATGGGAACGAGAGCAGTGGATACTAAATTTAATTATGGTTACAATGAATGTGGAAATGATAATTTTGGATGTAGTCATTTTTGTTTTCATAAACCAAATCAAGGGGCTTACTGTGTTTGTCCAAAAGGATATTATCTAAGTGTTCAAAATCATAAAGTTTGTATAGGTAAGGAAATGTTCAATCTGATCAAATTAATAACCGCTTCCCTTTTTTTCGTTGTGAAGCTGTGGCCGAATTATTAAGGCCAAATCGACTCTTTTGCAAGATATTCGGTAATAAAAATTTGCAATCATTCGTGTTTCTGCATGGTGTCTTGAGGTGTTTCCAGAAAGGTAAGACCCTTATACATTGACAACAGTTCACCAAAGAGACTATCCTTGCTAAATAATTACATCATTCATTCATTCATTACATCATTCATTCATTCTCCGACAGAACAATCTGGACAGAGAATAAAAGTATCATAAACTAGGTGTTGAAATTAGCTTTTTCCTTACTCGAAGAAATATATTTTATATTTTTGTAGCTGTGGCTGGTTATTTGTTATTCACTTCTTCATCATCAATTAATATGTTGTCAATAAATCCAACCGAAGATTCAGCAACTCCAAAAATTCTCGATCAAAGTATCGCCCACATCACCACCTTGTCTAAAACAAGGCGTGTATTTTGGGTTCAAGACTCTGTAGGATGGCCTGCTGCTAAAGCTATCAAAAGTGCCTCGCTCAGCCATACAAAATCAAAAGAGATTGTACAGACTGGGTTTTCTAGTCATGTCGGTGGTATTGCAGTTGACTGGTTAAGTGAAAATATATATTGGTCCCAAACCGAACTTCAACGAATTGAGGTATCTCGATCAGATGGGAGATTCAAGAGAACCATTGTTAACAACGTTGGGGGAAAAATTGGAAAGCTGGTCGTAGACCCAATCAAAGAGTAAGAATTGTACAAATATATACCATACTCCTTTAAAACTTTACCCAGCTTGTGTAAATACTTTGTGTAAATTTTAGGTCGAACGATAGTTAGGAAATTAAGCAAAGTTTGGGATTAAAGATTGCAAAATGCCTCGAATATTAACACTTCAGAACGTAAACTGATTTAATTTTGATTTTTTAATTTGATGAAAATGTATTTCCGTGGCACAAAGATCCATCATCAATTTTTTATTACATCAGTAGTTCATATAGCCAAGCCAGCCCTCCACTCGCTTTGCTTCTTCTCGTTTGCGCGAGCGGGCTGGCCTGGCTATAGTTCATAATAAAAGTCATAATAAAAATTATGAAAAAAAAAGCCAGCCTGAAATTATGAAAAAAATACTTCAAACCAAAGCTAGATTGAAGAGTTCCAAAGTAAAAGAGTTTTGGAGAAAACCAGGGCGTTAGCCAGTTTTAAAAAAATTCAGCGTTTTTGCTAAATTGGGAAAGAAATGCCGCAGGCATTTCACAAACAGCTGTGGGTCCAGGGCAGAGCCACTAGACACAATTGGGAATTTTTTATTTCAAGCAATTGAGAAACTATGCGAAATAAAGACTTACAAAAACCAACTCGAGAACGCATACATATCTGCACGAAATTCATTAAAAAACGCATAAGAAACGACAAAAATTCAGCATGAGATTTGGCTTTATATCCATATAAATGTATATCTTTAAAGAATATTAGACAGCATATTGTTCTTCCTCTATTATATTGGCACCAAAAAAGTTTTTGCGTCATTTTTTTAGTATCTTTTTTTATCATTTTTTTATTATCTTTTATCCTACGTTAAAGTCCCACATGATTACGTGAATAATTTTGTCTATTTATCTATTTATTTCATTTTAGAAAATTATACTGGATTCAAAGTAAAGATACAATAACACACAGCCTAGTTCGTGCAGAGTTAGATGGTAGTTCCCCATTGACATTAACAAATTTAACAGACCAACCATTTGGTTTGACGGTTGACTTCAATGACAGTCGAATCTATTGGTTGACCAATAAATATATTGGTAGTATCCTATGGAATGGGAAGTCGAACAGAACAATGAACGTATCGATGGGTGATCCAAAAAGTATGGTACTTTTCAAGGACCACTTGTTTGTGTGTGAAATAGAAAAGCAACATAATACACTCACCATATCGTCTGTACACAAAATGACAGGAGAAAAGACAACCATTGGCCATACAGATCAAACTGATTCGTGT
The DNA here is from genome assembly GCA_032270445.1 of Darlingtonia californica. Lineage (NCBI taxonomy): Eukaryota > Viridiplantae > Streptophyta > Magnoliopsida > Ericales > Sarraceniaceae > Darlingtonia > Darlingtonia californica. Next base: position 3,197 of record JAUBWS010051467.1, read on the forward strand.
GATATATCTGTTTTTCACAGTGCTCTTCAACAAGGTATATACAAACCACTTTCTTTTATAAATTTTCATTGCAAAATTATTTTTAGTAAGTATTGGCCAAGAGACTAGAGAATCGACGTTCTATACACAAGCTCCCTGGTTCGTCAAAGATCTGAAAAAGGAGAAAACAGTACTCCCTCTCCTAGCTAATGGCTCTGTTACAATTTGTTCATTGTTTTGACTGAAGGTGCATTTACTTGCGCAAACCATATGCCTTTGTTTTCTTATGTAAGGCAAAACTTTTATTCATTAATTCATACGTTCTATACTATTCAAAGTATTTTGTGTAAGGGATATTTTGGGCACCCAGTATGTTTTCCATAATTATACTAGACATGAGTTATTCGTTCGTGGAATATAGAATATCTGAAATGGAGACTGATTTTGCTGATCCTTATTATTTAGGTGACAATTCGTGTAGCCAGGAAAATGGAAACTGTCAGCATTTATGTTTTCCACTCACGTTGACAACACGAAAATGTGAATGCGAATCACATTACATACTTGACACTGCTGATAATGCAACTTGTTTAGGTAAGTCGGCCATGAAGTAATTGACATATTCTGTACCAGACCCACCCTCCCGCAAACAGTAAAAACTAAATTCTCTACTTACGTTATTTTCAAGACTCTGCTACAAGGTCTAATTGATATGTTTGTAACTGTTCCCTTATTTAGTGGCCTAAAGCCAAAATGGGGCATTCAAAAGTTATTTTTGTTCAAAGTGCGATAGTCGTTGTACATTATAAGCCTTCCTAGAAATCTGTAGGATATGAATCACAACACTTAGCTAACGACACTGCTGATTCTGAGCTCACGTCACACGATTGAACTACATGGGGACCATTCATCGGAGTGCATTCTCTCAAGTCTGTAACTTATTGAGATACCACTAATGGCTGTTTTTCATTCGTTTTAATTTTCCGCTTTGAGACAAATTCTGCCAACTTTGTATCTTTTGTATGTTCACGTGACAACTTTCGCGGAATTTCATTTCACCTTTGTGGAATAAGAAGTTTTCAACTTTTGTTCGCAGGATTTTGCGTGCCATGAAAATCTAAACTAAATATCTATTGGTTAATCTTTTGCACGTTTTTTAAAAGCCTAACGTCTATAAGCATATGAAGGCTGAGCTTTGAGTCTAAATTTTTAGCCATACCGGGATTTAAAAGGTTTTTGAAGTAACTGAATATACCAAGTGAAAGGGGTTGGCTTCAGAAACAGTTTAAGCCTACATTCATATGGGGTGTCAGTGTGTATCTAGAGATAATTGAGTTTCAAGATAAGCATATTTGAGGCTTAGCTTAAAATTCAATATGCTTATAAAAAAACGTTTGTTGCGAAAGAATAATTCCTTTGTACTTGGTGAAAATTATGACAATGGAAATTGAGAAAAATAACCATATGCACAAATTTTGCGAGATGAATTTTGCGAGATGAATTTTGCTCAAAGCGGAATATTCCACCGAATGGAAAACGGCCTTAAGTTTAATTTATATAACATCTTTGCTATTGTTTCAAAATGAAGAAAGAACGGAGCGATTGTATAAAATTTGATATTCGAATCCATTTTTTTCGGTTTGTATTTAAAATGTCTATGCCTTTTTTATACTTATTCAGCCCCGAAGTCATTTTTGTTGATCAGCGAGAAAAACAACGCTTACAGATTTTTGCCATCAGATGAAACTAACGTAGCATTGAATTTAAAAGCCATACGTCCAAACATCGGCATGGTACGCTTCAACATCATGACTGGTATACTGTACTGGTTAGAACTCAATAGTGGTCAGATATTCTACACCGTACATAACAAAGTACACACATTGAATTTGTGCAAGACAGAAGCCAAACCGACCTCCTTCACAATAGATTTTCTTTCAAACACATTATATTGGACTGATTCTTTGGACAATTCCATTTCCTTTGTACATCTTAACAACGTGACTAGTCCAAAGTGTGGTATCATCTTCAAAAATCCGAATTACTACCCAACGAAGATCTTGTCCATGCCTGAAACAGGGTATGAAATTTTTTTGTACTTGATGTTTTGACTTAAACTTTTATTTTTCCTGGGTCGACAAAAGATTGTATTCCGTGCGTATTAACTTTCGCAAATTCTGTAAAAATGTTATCCAATATTAAATTTCGCTAATTTTGTCTATTTCGCTTGTATTCGCCTAGCATTGATTCGTTTAACCCATCCAGCAGTTTCCAAAAGGGTTTTTCAAAGGAAACAATTTCACAAAAAATGAGTACCAGTAAGAAAACCCCAATAAGATTGTAGACCTTTTTCTTTGTAAAGTTCTGAAATGTAAACCAGAATCTTTTGTCAAGTGCATGCATATATTAGTTGTGATTCACATTGTTCTGGAACATTGCAGTTTATGGTGGACTAAGGTTCCATAAATCCAAACCTAAATTTGGTGTAAACGAATATTTCTTTGAAACTTTTATTCCAGTCAATTAATCTTTGTGAATGATAAATCCCTGGCTCCACAGACAAGCTCCAACCCTTCCAACACATTGGAATCCGTACAAATGGATGGTAGTGGACAAAAACAGTTGTACAATTTCAAGGACATCTCAAATTATGATATAGCCATCGATCCACAAAATGAAAGAGTATATTGGCTCCATCTAACCAAGATGCTTATCAAAAGTGTTTCTTTCAAAGGTATGTTCTTTTAAATGCTAATTTATTAAGTTTTCCTGAAGAAATTTTTTTCTGAACTTTTAAGAATTTTTTTCAACACTTTTTTTAACCAGAATGAAAACTTAAATTTCTAGACACTGGAAACAACAGTCCGGTTTTTTATGAGGAGAAACCCGATTTTCAAGAGTTAGCACCTACCCTTCAAAATTCACCAGACTTAAGGTTAAATCTGATGAGTCTTAACCTAAACTTCTGCTGTGGTAGCCCTTTCCAAAAACCTTTCTTCTGAAACCGTTCAGTGTTTATTTAAAATGGAAAAACCTTTTTAAGTAGGTAAAGACGCACAAGAATTCTTCACTTTCAATACGGATGAAGTAAAACCGTTGGCTATCACCATCCTCGGAGGTAACATCTATTGGATTGATAAGAAACAAAAACAAAATCCAGTGGAATATTTAAAATGGCGTGCGTTAAAAAAAGAATTGAAGCAAATTCATTCGAAAGAATGGGAATATGAAAGTACAAGAGATCTACAAGCGGTGGAAATTGACCGCGCTGATAGTAAGTATTTCATTTTTTCATACTTGATATAGAAATTTAAGACAAAAACTGCATGGTTTATTTCCTTTATCGCTAGAAAACCACCCATGCAATGTTAACAACGGAGGGTGTAGCCATGTTTGTTTTTCTGATCCCATGGCAACAAGCAAACGCAAGTGTGGATGTCCGATGAATTTCGGTTTTCGAAACGACAGCACTACTGAGTGTGAAGGTACGATATGAAAGTTCTTTCTATTCCTTATAAAATTCTAGATTTATCCGGTTCTTTCACAATGCAAAGAGAATTTTTATATAATTTTTAATACTAGTAGATATATGGTATGTTTACATGTAAAAATGGTAAACACATTCTTAAATTTTGCTTTATTAACGTCACCAGGCTAGCTTGTTGATCAACTTAACAATTGCTTAAAAATTCATGAAATTTCAGCATGATCTTCCTCGTAAAACTTTTCTTATAAAAAGTGCATCTGCATTCAAACTTGATTGGTTTTTTACTAATTATAATTAGGTTTTCATGTTTATTTTGCAGAACAAAATAACAGTACGTGTTCATTCATTTGTAATGGAATCTGCAAACCATTGAATGTCCGCTGTGAGGAGTTGTCGTCATGTCCTGATCAGAGTTGCCGTAAGATATTTTGTCTTGTTCTTTATATTGGATACATGATTTGTTCTGTTCGTTAAAAGAAAGGGGGGGGGGGGGGTCATGACGTTTGAATTGCTTCAAGCTAACAAGGGGTCAAAAACTTTTGAATACCCCAGGGATTCTGTAGCGACGAAAAAAACATAGACAAATAAATAAAGATATCGGATGTTACTGTGAAATTAAATTTGAGTGAAAATTGGAAAACTATTGTCATCCACGAAATTGACGTGCGCGAAAAATTAATCAAAATTAACAATTCTAATAAATTTTACCTTGTCGGCGAAGAGTGACGAAATATTTTGCTTGTGACGAAAATTTTACCCGACGCTGTTTTTAATTCATGAGAAAGTATTAGAGAAAGTTGACGAAAATTACAGTGGTCTCCTTGGTCAGATGAAGAGTCCTCATATTACACAAGGCGAATAAACAAAGGCGAATGAACGAAGGCGAATCATGGAATCATAGGTATTAATCAATTATTTCTCTTTATTTTAGATGGCTGTACAGAAGATGAGTATAAATGTTTACCAGGCCCTTGTCTTATTCCTTTGTCAAAATATTGTGATGGAATACAAGATTGTTTTAATAGCTTAGATGAAAACTTTGAAGATTGTAAACGATACAAGGGTAGGTTCCTATCTTTTATATCATCAAAACTTTCGTAAATTGATTAAGTTTTAAGTCAAACAGTGCATTTTTTTCCAGAGACATTTGAAGAGATATGCTACATATCCCTGGAAATCGTTTACCCTACTACTTCTTGCGTATTTTTCAAAATAAATCAATAAATATATTTACGCTTGATTTTTCTTTTATTTAGGTGAAACCACAACAACTGTATCGACAACCAAAGGATCCACTCATTATGTTGTCGAACATGCCAAACAGGGATATTCCGAATATACAGCTGGTATCGTGTCTGGTGCTATTTTAACAGCGTTTGTTTTCGTTTGTGTATTTTATGTGACGTGTCGATTACGACAAAAGAAAACTGCCGCCAACGCAAAGAACGAAACGATCGCATTACGCGAGGCCGCCGCGTTCAAAGTAATCGCCCCTCATAAAGAATCCGTGTTTGTTTTGACACCGAATCAAACGGATGATGCTGACTCAGCTTTTACAGATTCTTACGATTCGAGCAATGATTTATCGCACATCCCACGTCATAATAATGATAGTATACCGAACTTTGCTATGCGTTACATCACCGGTTCTTCAACGAATGTCACTGATTCCAATGTTCCGTTACCGTTCAATCCACCACCAACGATTGTTTCATCAGATACTGCTTCTTTAGCAAGCCTTGACGAATTTCCGGTGCCTCCGGATATAGCAATGAGTGAAATCAGTGAAATGACAATGGCTTTCTTGCCAGCTCCACCAGCGACTCCTTTATATTGTCCAAGCGATACGGAGTCCGTCATGATGACTGACATTGGGAGCAGTATTTCTAGAAGATCAGAACAATTATGTCGGCAGTGTGCCTTACAACAACAACAACAAAACTATAGACGCAATCGTTCAAATACTCATTCGTTTTATACTGACGATACGTCTTCAATGGCAACTGTAAGGACATGCACGAAAAGTTTAGAGAGGAGTATACAACCTTGTTCAAACTGCTCATATAACTCTTCGTCTGATAGTGACTATCCTCCCATTGGTTGTCGTAAGCCACCTACATCATACCATCCTCCTAGCCTTGTATCAGAGGATTCCACCTATTATAGTAGGACTTTACCAAGACTATCTCGACAAGGCGGATCGCGACCGTTAGTTCCATCTTTAGCAAGTGGTATGTCGCGATGTACATCAGAAACTAGTATAATAACCGTCCGTCATAAAGATGATCATTCGGCATACGGAACACATACGGATAGTAGTAGTAATTACTACAGTACCTACGGTCCTCCACCATCTCCGAGGACGGATTTTCCACCGGAAATGAATAACTTTGAGGATTTTAAAGATGAAGAGGAAGAAGCATTAGAGAATGATTTATTATTAGAATCACACCGACCTCCTCCAGGAACGGTCGATTAGTTTTTTAAGAAAACTTCGTCTAAATAAATTTTTTAATCACAAGATGCTGGGAAACTATATATACATATATTATTGCTGTTGGATACTTGAATAAATGTTTATATTGTACATACTATATATATTATATATATTTTTTGTTGTCGACTATTTTTTAATTTTTACTTTAAGTTATTATTTTTATGTAAACTAACATCCCACTTTCGCGCACACTGTATTTTTTCGTATAAGATTATATCGAGTGGATGAGCTGTGAGAGAGGGCTGAGTGAACGACTAAAATAAGAGAGAAATTGTTAAACACCCAAGAAAGAACTATATATTATCTATTATTTTTATTACTATAATCTATTATATGTAACTATAAAACATCAAAGATGACTACACAATACGAACTAATTTGACTCTGTTTTTTCATCAAAATGTGTGAATAATTTGATCAGGGAGGGGCTTTAACTAGAACTTTCGAATATCATAGCAACTCAGTTGCTCTCCTTTATGTCAATATTGAAAAGTCAGTATTCGAACATAGTCAGGCGTTCGAATAAAAAACCACAACCGAAATTGGTGGAAACACAGCGTACCAGTATTTCTAGAGCCATTTAATGCTACCAGTCTCGTTTGAAACCATCAACTTTACGGCCCTGCACCCCTGGGTTGTCACTAAGGAGTTCTCTATACCCATTGACCAGGGTGCGGTTCCTGGTCATCAAACAAACTGTCCAAAAATGATGAATTACTTGAAAAATACTTCTCTTTACATTGGCCAAAACATACGATATCTTTTTTTCAAGCAAGTTAGTGAAAGTGTCTACTCTCAATATGTTTATCTGGAGGTACTAAATTCTGTCTAAAATGTTTGTGAAAATGCAGTTTTTCTTTAAATTCTCCGATTTGATAAAACTAGATTTTAACAAATGAATCCATTTTGGAAAGATAATCAAAAGCGGAATAATTTGCTCCGTGCTAATGTAACATGACAAAAATGATGAACTAAAAAAGAAAAATTAACTAGTGGGAATAAACTTTTGCGGTTGAACGAATATAATTAGTGAAATTATTTTTTGTGGAGAAAATCCAAGAAAAAATCAGTAAAGACTGTGTGATAAAAGCACTCTTAGAAACCGGGACTGGGTACAAGATAGTGACAACCATGCTCCGTCCACATGCTTACCCCCACCCCCATCATCTGCATTTTGATCCCGTCTACAGAAAAGCCACGTTTTGTGGCGATGGTTTTTTTCTTTACACCAAGAACTGCTTAGACTTTTCATAGACTCTGTTCATACGGAAAAATACCCTCGAAATATTAGAGGCGGTAATAGAGACTAAGAAACGCTTTAGTTGACAGAACAAGCGCGAGATATCGTAGATGGGGCGTGTTATAATTCTTGGAAACTCAAAAAGACAAAAACCGATGAAAAACAACAAAGACAGCATTGTTTCGCGCGTAATTCTATCCTCTCTTATTGGAAACTTGGGCGCTTTTGATTGGTCCAGACAGCCTATTTCTAGTAACTGGATTGGCTGATTAGTTTTCCGTCAAAATCAAAACATAGAACTTGGTCTGGGAAGCAGGCGAGCTGTTTGAACTACAAGATGGCTGTGAACGCGTGGTGTATTGTGTATCTTCTTTTCCTTTCCTCTCATCTAATACTCTCAGAGTCCGAAGAGAGTGCTGAGAAAAAGGCAAATGATGGTACTCCAAAAGAAGAAGATGACGTTTTGGTACTTACAAATGACAATTTTGATGGAATTATAAAAAAGGAAAAATTCGTTTTAGTGGAATTTTATGCTCCATGGTATGACTCTCTTTTATTTAGTATGATTCATCTGCAGGAGGCAAATTTTTGTCAAAATTTCTTTAAACCTGGGGTTTAAAGAAAATACCAGAAATTTTGATATGTTTTTACGGTCGATACTTACTTCACTAATATTGAAGAAATGGTAAAGGTAAAGGGGCCAGATTTTGCACTGATTATTTTGAATGTTTTTGAACACTGCAATGCCAATGGGGATAGGTATGGCAACTGAAACAGGTTTTTTTTTACCTACTGTTTTTCTACTCAGATGCTGACACATTTGGTGTCACTCTGGCAGTTCGGGAAATTAGCAAAATTATAAAAGTTGGCTATTGGCTTTGCCTCTTCTATAAAGTAGCGTGCTGGATGAGGGAAAAACCGATTGGAATATCAAGTTATATGTAATTCTGGTCACAATATTGCTAGGCTACTTCAGAAATTCAGAGACAATTTTCATGCAATTTTCCACAACGCCAAGTTGCCTAGAGACGTAAGTAATGTCTTGAGGTAACTGATTGAGAAGAATCAGAGGGAATCGCTGTAAGAGAAAATACCAAGAGCATACACTCCCTCCCTGTGCTTAGGCATTGTAACCGCACCACTACTCATCTGTGCAAATTCCTTTCTTTTTAAGTAACAATTTTACTTCAATACGTTTTGTAAGTCATAAGTGGTTTTAACAATAGTAAAAGAACAAAACATTGAAACAAAGCTTACTATGGGAGCTTTCATATCTGAATTGTTCCAATTCTGTTACGTTGAGTACATATTCTACCTTCTTCTCTCGTACTTGTACAATTTTGAGGTGTAATGTCTGCAGTTTGTAAATATCTTTTGCTTTTTCCAGCAGATTGCTTAAAAGATTTAAACCCTCATATCTCCCTGAGCTCCCACAAAAATTTTAAATGGACTTCACTTTCAAGGTCTTCCAGGTGCTACGAACCCTCAATAGTGTTGAGAGAGCAAGATACAAAATAGGATTTTAAGAATCGTTTCATAAAAACTATGTAAAAACAATGCTCAAAAATGGTGTACAAATCAAGATAAAAATGTATAAGGGTTAAAGACGTAACCAATTTCAATGTAGTTAGTATGGAACTGTACATAAATACTATGTGAAAACAATGTACAATAAAGTGTACATGAAGATTAAGATACATAAAAGGATAAAAATATAATGAATAATGTCAATGTAGGCAGCATAGAACTGTCCAGAGATTTTGATTTAAGATATGTCATCTTTCGCGCATATGATTACGTCTCTTGTTTTCTTACCCCCGACCGTCATAAATAAACACAATGTCTGATTGAGCTCATTTCAGGCAGTTGCATGCAGCAATTTTACTATTTCGCACACCAAAGTGTGCGAAAATTAATGGAATTCTATAACACATCAAAACTGGACTCTTTTATTCATTTTTAAAGGCTTTCCCGTAACTAAGCAAAAACTCTATGTTTAAACTTTTCTCCTTATTTCTTTGCTGCATATTTACTATTTGTTTGGATAATCGAGACAAAAAACTGTGAACAACACATTTTTGTGTTAGTTTCACTAACTGTTTGGAGTGTATTCTTAACAAAATTTATTCAGTTTAGCCATATCAATTACCAGAACGATAGCTACTACAGCTATTGTACAAAACAACTGCAGATTTGTTGATCTTTCTTTAGAAAATATTCATTTCATATAATGAATCAACAGATCCTGCACTAATGTGACTTTTCAACAAATTAGTGTAATGATATCGGATCGATAGCGCAGTCGGTAGAGCAATCACCCTGCAAGCGAGAGGTTGTGGGTTCAATCCTCACTCGATCCGTTACCTTTGCAGTAGTTGAAAAGTCACATTAATGCAGGATCTGTTGATTCATTGCAATATATATGTATGTGCACTTGGTTCCATGATGATATTAATTTCAACTTCCAGTTTTGCCTTTAAATATTTTTTTTAATTATTTCCCAAAACAGTGACAATTACTGTTTACACTGTGACTAAGTCTGACTAGGCAAAGTCCCCCCTCCTTGTTCTAGTCCAATTTTGATGCTAATTTGTTAAATGATTGCAAAACAGGGAGACTTTCAAAAAATGGAAAATTTTACTATGAGGCTAGACTTAAGATTGAATAATCATTCAGTCAATAGTTTTCCTTTGAATTGTAATATTGTGTGAAAGCTCCATAAAAATACCATTTTAGGGCCCTCAAAACCTAGTACAGGATCACAATATTTTCTGAAATTTTTGTGACATTTTATTCCATTCCTCTTATATTATGATCAAGAATTTTATATTTTGTGGTACAAAAAAGTCTGAGAAAAAAAGTTTATTTGACAATTGTGCCAATGTTTATTGAAAACAAATTTAATCAAAAATTCATTGACCAAATTGGTCTACTCCGCATACTTTACTTTTTCACTGTGCAAAACTTTACTGAAATCTAAGCACTTTTCAATTATTGGACCAATCTTTCAAACAAATTCATGTGAGTAGGCTTTTTTGTGTCATTTCAGTCTATTTTGGGCTGTGAATTTTTGTAAATACCACTATCTATACTGTATTTCTTTGTATAGGTGTGGTCATTGTAAGGCAATTGCACCAGCATATTCTGCAGCCGCAAAAAAATTAAAGACAAGTTTCCAACCAGTACCTCTTGCTAAAATTGATTGCACAGAAGAAAAAGATGTATGTAACACTCATGGTGTGAATGGATACCCCACTTTGAAATGGTTTAAAGATGGTGAAGCTTCTGAATATGATGGTCCAAGAGACACTGATGGTTTGTATTATTTATTATTTCAGCTTGTTTACGCAGGAAAGACACTCAACTCTTATGAAAATCCTGCTACCTGGAAACATCTCGTAGAATTGATAAGACACAATTTTCACCACTGAAAGCCTTGTGATAAAGTTAGACTCAGGACACATGAGTTCTAGTCTCGTAGTGCCTCAACAATGTGACTTTTCTCACTCTAACATAGATGTTTGTTTTCAATGAAGTATTAAATGAGAAGTTCACATTTAACTAATTTAGGTATTGTGAATTATGTTCTTGAACGAAGTGACCCCAAATGGAAACCACCACCAGAGGCAGTTTTAACACTAACAAAAGATAACTTTGATGAAGTCACAAAGAAAGAAGATTTAATGCTGGTTGAATTTTATGCACCCTGGTAAGCTATGTGTCTATTTTATTAGTATCTTTTAACCTTGTACCCTTATTATTTTTGCCTATTGCTATCTTAATCAGGGAGTCAGAAAAAGTCAATATTGCACAACTCACATGCTTGAACGAGATATCTATACACTGTTGAAAAGCCTTAAAGTCTCAGAAAAACAAATCTGTGGGTTGCACTCAAATTCATGCCACCAATAGATAGAGCAAGAAAGGTAGATAAGAAAAATGAGCTGATTTAAATTTGGACTCTTTAATGCTGAGATATATAATTATGCTTTTTTGCCAATATTCTGCTGTTGTCAGCACTTTGAATAACATATTTAAGACTGAAATTTATCTTATTAAACTGACCTATTTCATTACTATCGTTTAACCTTGTATCCATTTTATTGCTATCTTTGCTATCTACTGAATCTTTTTTTCAGGTGTGGTCATTGCAAAAAACTAGCACCAGAATTGGAGAACGCAGCAAAAGCACTTCAATCACGTGTACAACCTATTGTAATTGCAAAAGTTGATGCAACTATTGAAAGTGAAGTTGCATCAAAATATAAAGTTGAAGGATATCCAACAATGTTTATTTTCCGCAATGGAAAATCTTCAGAATACAAAGGACCCAGGAATGAACCAGGTTTGTAATGTTTGAAAAATGAATAGATGTATTATCTTCATAGAAATATTAACTCCATGAGATCTAGTTTGTTCCCTCGTATTTGCAGCTGCACAATCGTATATTTTTCACAAAAAGTTTGACTTTACAAACTTTTGGTCGAAATTGTTGCCTTGACCGAATATTTATCACGCTGAAACTTTGAAAAAATTAAGTTTTTTTGTATATGCTTTATTCAGTATAATAAACTATTTTTCAGGTTTTCTAGTGGAAAACTGAAATATTTTTTATTCACTTATGACTTTTTTATCATTTTGGTGGGTGGGTTTCTAGATGATGGTTTTCATGACTCCTATAGCAAGCTGGTCGATCACTCTTTCCAAAAAAGAATAGTTTAAGAGTTTTTAAGAGGTCTTTATTGCTCCAATTTGTTCCTTTTCCTTTCCGGGTACTGATTTTTTACTTTAAGTTTACTTTTTTCCTTTTTATTTTCGTCAATATTCAGGTTTTAAAACTAAGTTTTTAAAAACTTTGTCCGAATTAATTGATCAAAATTTGGAAATTTTGATCGAAACTTTTCGTAATTAGTTTATTAGGTACTACAACGTAGTACAACTTAGATCTTAAAGTAGACAAATGTCAGTTTCATTTGAATTTCCCCATAATTTCTTTCGAATGAATTATTTAAGGATTATGTAAGGATAATCACTAAAATAATACGTTTTTAATTATGCTTTTCTAAATTTCATGTTCTTTGGATACTGTTTTCTAATCTGGAACTAGTTACAAAGCTACTAAGCCCCATCTGCCTTGGGCTGATATAATTGAAATATTTAAAGTTTGCAAATTCTCTTCGATTTTGTTCTTGTAACAGGAATCAGTGAATACATGATCAATCAAGTTGGACATGCTACTTCATTGAAAGCAACAATGAGAGATGTAACAAATTTTGTTAAAGAACCAAATAATGACAACCCTGTCATTCTTGCCATTGTCGACAGTGAACAAGATCCAATCTACCAATTGTATATTGAAGCAAATAATGATGTTAGAGATGATCATTCTTTTGGACACACGTTTGCAAAGGAAGCCAAGAAATATTTTGGATTGAAAAAAAGTGCAGTTCTTCTTATTCAACCTGAACATTTGCAGTCAAAACATGAACCAAAGCATCACGTTTACAACGTAGGTTGTTTAAAAGTCGCAATCTATTGTCTTTTGCAGGCAGATTCCGATATAATGAAAAAGAAAAATCTTTACTGTATACTTAGTGCAAAAGAGCTTATCTCCGGTTTTGATGTTCCAGTTTTATCATGAAACTAGGAAATCTAGTTTAAAAAAGGCTATTTCGAGAGATGAGTCTGATACAATCTGGCCTTCGGTAAAACGTCTCTGCAAAGTCGAGATAATTTTCTTGGAAGCATATTCTTACCTCTTTCTGACTTTTATTCCTAGGACGAAAGTGGAAGTCCATCAGAACTTCAGGCTTTTTACAAGAAAAACGTGGTACCTTTAGTTGGTCATTTCCGACACGAAGTAGAAAAAGTTTACGTTAAAAGACCTCTCGTTCTGGTTTTCTATGATGTTAACTTCTCACCAACATATCGATCAAGTATGTATTGTCTTTAAAACTGTTTAGCCAATGGTTTACGTAAAACATCGTTTAAATTCCAGTGTTTTTTCTTTTTAAATTTATCACCAAAACGCCTCAGTAAAATTATTCATTGTTTGCATTTTCCATGAATTGGGGCAATTATTTATTTTTGACGTTGTTTGTAAACAGTGTTATGAGTATTGCAATCTTGACTTAAGTAAGAGTGTCAAAAGCTTGTCAAACCACGTCATTATTTTTCACTTTGTTTTGTTTAAAGTTACATCTCATTATCATCTTACTTATTTCATTTCAGTCACTCAATTCTGGCGAAACAAAGTGTTGACAGTTGCTAAAGAATTCCCAGATGTCCAGTTTGCTGTTGCAAATGAAGAAAGTTTCGAAGACCGTTTGAAAGACCTTGGTTTAAGTGAATCTGGGGAAGATGTCAATGTGGGAATTTATGATTCAATGGGTAGACGGTATGCTATGGTTGATGAAGAATTCAATGAAGACTCTTTGAGTGAATTTGTTCAAGATTTCTTAGATGGTAATATTTTTGTTTTATTCTTTAGAATTGTTGTGAAAAAGATAGATTCAGAATTACGTTATGTGTATTCTTTCCGTCGACTCTCGCACCTTGCTTACTAATTTTATGCAACGTAATGTTTTCATGAGAAATTCATTTTCTGCAATCTCTTATATAACATCTATTGCTGAAAACCCTACGAGCTATATACGTAAGGATAGTACAAATTATTTAAGCTGAACAAAGACCATAACAGAGAAAAAACTCCCAAAACAGTTATCCCTCTTTACACTCAATACCCCCCCCTCCTTAAATTCCAAACTTCTTTTTACGCAGTCCTCTTAACAATATATTTTTTCATAGTTTAGGGGCTACTTAAAATGTATTGGGAAGTCTCCCTTGTCTACACTCAATCTGCAGAAAAAAACCATCGTAAAATAACAGATTATTTTGGAAACTTTCAAACCTTCCCTGGAATACTCAACTCCTCTTTCGTTTCACTATTTTTTTTGAGTCTTTTGACAAAAGAACTACTTCAGAATCGATGTAATATTTCTTTGAAATCTCAATTGCTCAACAAACCATGATTTATATTTCTACATTCTGTTTTTATATAGGGAAATTGAAACCTGTGATCAAATCGCAACTGCCGGCACCGAAAGCTAAGCTAGGTGCAGTACAAGTAGTAACCGGTAAACAATTTGATGAACTTGTTATGGATGAAAGTAAAGAAGTTTTCATTGAATTTTATGCACCATGGTGTGGTCACTGTAAAGCTATCGTAAGTCTAATTGAATATCTCAGTTTTAACAATGTACTGTCAGAAAGACATTTTTAACATTCATTGCTCAAACGATTCATATTGTCAACCGAAAACATCGGGATATTACTACTGATTTGACAAACTTGTTCATTTATTGCTAGGGCTCCCTTGACAGGCTACCTTAAGTGGCTTAATTTTCGCGTGGATTAATTTTCGCAAATTTCGCGAATTTTTGCCTTTTTCGCGAAATTAAATCCACGCTAAATGTGAAAAAATCGGCCATTCGCGAAATTAA
>JAUBWS010051478.1:0-17899 GCA_032270445.1 Darlingtonia californica
TTTATTCGGAACCTGAGAGTACTCCAACGGACTATTGTCCTATGAATTATGTTGGTTTTATCATTACGCACTCACATGCGTGGAGTTAAACGAGGCTTGATGAACCATAAACTTCTGTGTGAATGGATTTGTCAATTTATAAAGAAAGACACTAATGACGTATGTTTTCTATAGAATACTAATGAAATAGTCAGTTTACTGAAACCTAGCAACGGTTGTCTTCTATGATATTCCAAGTCATTGTAGTACAGTACGCACGCTTAAAACTTCCCTTGCAAGACTCTGTTTTCATACATGCAAAAGCAAATTCAAGCCCACGCACGTTTTATTTGGCTAACGATTTGAATAAATAGTTGTTTTTGCCAATTCATTTAAAAAAACTCTAGTTCGGAAGGAAATATCTTTAACAAATAAAATAGAATTAACTTGAGCTAACTCTTTCTCTGGAATCTGTGCACGTATATCAACACGTCATTGTATCATCAGCCTTTCTCTTACTTCTCTTTGTCAAGCCCTTTGTGACTTAAACTCCTACAAAAAGTTGCCGAGAACACGTAAATTGTAACAAAAAAAACATAACAGAGTTTACTAGAATTAACTGGTTGTTAAAAACTTATACCACTTTTCTTTATATGGACATAAAAGTGTTGAGAAGAGCTAATTAGTCATAGCTTTGCATTCCACGTAATCACCATGTTAATCATTATCAGGCGTAGTGAAGATCAAAATCCTGAAATCCCCACGCTTTTTTAAAATCTTTCCGTTTTATCGTAGAAGTTTCAACAAAACACCAATACCGAAAGTTTTTCAGGAAAACGTAAAGTTTATGTTTGATTTGTAAAAACTGTGTCAATTTTAAAAAGAGTCGTTGTGTCATTATTGAGATATCATTACGTTTTACCTTTTATCCCGAATTTCCAGGTACAAAATTTTTTTCCTGTGACCGCGAGATTTCCAAAACCCCAAAATCCTTTACCAGGGAAGTCGCCATTACTGAAATACCGAAAAGCCATACGCCTTACTCCAAACCACTAAAGTTAAAGGAAATTGAGATACGTGAAAGAAGTAGGAGGCAGAGTTCCTTTCTGAGCATTAGATTCTAGATTTTTCTATTTACTAGTTCCTCAACCGTGATTGCGTAATTAACCGGCAAACCGGTTTTTCTAGCAATTAATAAACAAGAAACAAGGCAGTCAATCAGAGCTTTTTATGAAATCCGTTGGCATAACAATAAAGAACTTTGTCTAATATTACATCATGCCTGGAACCGGAAGAGAATATAACTGGACATGTCATTTCTAATTTTAATGACAGAAACAGCGTTTTACCACCATGATTTATCTTAACTGCTTAATCAATATTTTCTTTTGTTTTTACAGTTAAGACTATGATGATCATCTTTACAGAACCTATGTCAAACATTATCATCACTAACGCCGTAAGAGTGTCAAAAGGTTAACTTTAATCAACTCTTAGTTACAAAAAAACTGAAAGCTCTCACTTCACCCGTCAGTCTTTCAAAACTAAGGGTTTTTCAAATAACGCTAGGCACTCTTACAGCGTTAAAAATGACAATGCTTGATGTAGTAAAGTCTATGAATATATGTTTTTTTCTTCACAATAAGCCACACAGAAATATTTTGTTATGCAAAGTAAACCACCTAAAGTGCCGATTGCAACTATATTTTTCATGGGATTTTCAAACTTTTTACGGTCTTGGACCCCTCGGTAGTGACCTTGGAGTTCCACGACCCATGCACCAGGGAGCGGTCCCCGGAAAAGAAATAGACTTTCCAAAGATTCCCAAAATGTCAAAAATTCCTGGCAGAAAAGTTGTAAAACTGCCCAACATTGATTATACGAATTATTTGCTTTTCATTCTCAGTATGTACGTGGTAGAGTTCAAAGATACAAAAACTGACCACGTGCTTTAGATAAACTTATAATAAGGATCATTCATAAACCTTTCTCAAGATAAGTATTTAGCATACCCCACCCAGTTCTGAGACAAATTCTGTCTTGACAACGATCTACAAACATAAATTGTCAATTATCATAATATTTTGTTTCTAATTGGCTTCCTTGACTTTAATTGGAAACAAGGTGGGGCAAGCTAAAACTAATCTCGAGAAAGCCAGTATTGGTAGATGAAAGATTCTGCAAATAAAAAGCTCAATTCGTAAAGCTATTTATAACATCCCACCAAATAACTATCAATGGCGCAAATTCGCACGTTTGCTAACCAAAATGCAAAATACTTTCCAAAGTGAAGTCACTACGTGGTAGACAAAACCACAAACTATGGTTTCTAACTGTCCACTGTTCGTTATCAAGAAAGTCTTAAAAGCGTCAGGAATAGCATATTTCCAATTTATTTGATATTAGTTTCAATTCACAGTAACTAATCGTTCCTTAATTTCTAATATGCTGCCACTGATGAAGCCTTTTAAATGTAAAATTGATTCATATATCATCAAACATGTCACACTCTCCTATTTCAGTAAATTTATGTTATTTTCTTTAGGTTTGTTGGTAAAGGTTTAAATGGACAATTGTTTTTGTACGGCTAAATCCAAAAAACTTGGTAAAATTGATTTTTTTACAGGCATTTAGAATTTTTGTGCGGGAGAAATCTTCTGCCTATAGACAATGCTCGATTTGATATTCACGCAACATCGCCTAGTTTTTTATGCAGTGTTCTATGACAAAAATTGCAATAAAACGTGGTAAAAAGGATATATAATTCTCCTTCGATATCTCCAAATAAAGTTCCCAGATTCACAGGACGTTGTTGTCACGAAAGAAAACTTTAAAGTTTCAAAACGCAGTTTCAAAATTGATTCGGGTGTCGTGTTTGAATTTATTTGGGTAGGGAAAATAGAAAAACAGACACCAACTGATTTAACGATTTGATAAAAATATTTAATGTCTGAACAAGAACATGCATCAACCACATAGCTTTAAGAAAGAGATGACTTAAGGGTTTTGTTGCTGAAAACTGCGTGAACATAACCAGCGGGGTGTGTTAAAATGTAGTGTATTTATCTCCAGGCTTCTGTCTTTAATGCCAGCAACATCAATAAAATTTGTCCTTTCTTCATTCTTAAGCCTGTACCAGACAGCTGCACCGATACGGAAAATTTAATTCCCCGCGGTACGTTCGTCTGTTACGGTTCAAGCGAGTTTATGATCCACTTAGTCCTAGTTTTTCAGGACTGATCTTAGTCGGAGAGTTATGATGTTGCTAGGTTACTGTTTTAATTGCCGAGATGGAAAAAATAAGATTTTTAATCAAATATTTTTAGGTAATAAAAGTTATACCATAGGAAAGAGCATGAAATTTTATAACTTTTTAAAATCGCATCCATAATATTCAATTTAAAAATAGTTATGTTTATTAACAGTTAGCTAAAAGTGATCGTTTCGCAATACTCGCATCACAGACAGAATTACGTCTGGTTTTTTGATCATTCAATTATTTTCAATAAAGATTAAATAAACAACAATTTTTTAGCCAATTAAATCACAGAAGTGTTCTCCGCCATCTGGATCATTATTGAATTTCAATCATAAAATCACATGCAAACGTAACGGACTCTACTTACGTGTTCTACTATGCAGAGTCTGGTACAGTCATAGCGGATCCGTGCCATTCTGAGAAAGTTTTTGAATTACGGCTCTAAAAATTGGTTAATTTTGGATCGTTTTTGACGAAATCATTCTCCGAATGTATCTCTTTTTACTTCTTAAAGAAATTTGAACCATGATAATAAATGATCTATCAATGGTGTTCTTTCCTGCTTTCACAATAACATCATATTGTTTCAATACTATTGAGAAACTTCCATTCCCTGAAGATGTATTGCGGCACGTCAAACCACATTTTAAACACGATAGCTTTTGCTCTCCATGTAAGCGTGATTCTCATGAAATAAAGATTCTTGTGTTCTGAGGGCATAGCGTGGGTACTTTTATAAAAAAAGAATCTCTTTCAGAGACTTCGTTTTCGAATAATTGTGGGTAGTCACTTTTCCAAATGGGATAGTTGATTGTTTCCAGGCCAACACAATTTTTCTTTTAGACGATGTTTCAACATCTATTTGACACCTCTCCATACCGTATAGTTCACTACCTTCACTTTTGTTGACCTTGTGTAACATAATGAAATATTTTGCACTTGTAAGCATGAAGCCGCCAATCCTTAACCTAAAATTTAGATAACAGAGATTAAGCACAATAGTTAAGAAAGAAATTTCGCCAGGGAATACGACTAGTCGTTTTGAAATTCTGCATACGAAAATGCACATTCCTAGGACAAAACTTCTTTTGTCGTTTTCAAATCCGACCGAATCTCAACACCCTATTGATTAGATTCAGGAAGTTACACTATTGTTCACGAGCAGTATTCATGAATCAACCAAACACCAAACCGTAAAGAGATCTTTCATTAGTCAATTTTAATCTAACATCAACGTTTTTTTTTCCTTTTTACTTCAAGATGAATAGGAGTCAACGCTTGTGAATCCAAAAAAGCCTGGAGAAAGTGCAACAAAATAGCACGCTAGTTAAGTCACAGTCAAATATTGATTTCACTATTTGTATTATCTTTTTAACCGACACATCAAACATTCTTGACTGTAACTGTCACTTGGAGAGGGGGAGTTAATACAATTTTACTTCAGATTTAAACTCAGTAAGCGCGTACCTGACATTGTTTAGAGCAATATCGAACATTTTGGCATCCGGAGCATAAAAGATTGGCATGCTTTCCACAACATGGACAAACCTTCTTAAAACATGTTTGTTTTGTTTGCATGGTAAGGTCATTTATTTTTTCGTGTTTTTGCTGTCGTTTAACTTGGCAAGGTAATTGATCAGTTGCATAAGTCGTGTTGTTAAATAACATATCTTTCGTTGGTAGGAAGTAGGAAGTGCCAATTCGTTCATTCAATCGATTTCTTGAGTGAATATTGGATGAATATAGGACTTGATTTGATTGACCTACTGGTCCAAAAAAATTTCTGGGTTTTCTGTCTGTGCACCGTATGTTAGGTTCATTGTTAATAGATTTGATAAAAACATTCCCCTCATACACATTGTGTTCCCTGTTCACGTTAATGTTAGTACTATATGGTACATTTCTTAAGCACTTGTCTATGTCTTCTTTACTATACATTTTTCTTTGCAAAGGATCAAAAATTTGTTTTGAGGAAGATATATTTTGCAGATGTGTAGAATAACAGCTAACTTTCTCACTGCAAGTTGTTCTCAACATGTGTTCAAAGCTTCCTTGCACTTGGCTTCTTTCTGTTGGAATCGGATTTAACGCGGCCACTGATATACCTCTTTCCTTATTACAAAGTGCGTATTTATTGCTCAAATATCTCTTTAGTGCTACATTTCTTAATGCTTTTGTGTCTATTGCTGTTCTTGTCACACTTTTGTCAGCTTCAGTAGGTTTACTATAAGGCTGATAACGCAAATTGTGAGGATTTATTAAATTGTTATTCACACCAATATAGGCGGTTCTGGAAAGAAGTTTGTGATGCTCATCATATATTTTCAATAGTCCTTCGCCCTTCAATCGATCATCACTTGCTTCCGTAGCTTGAATCGTTTGGATATCGTTATCATTTTCGACATCAATGATAATGTCCTCATCATCATCTTCCTTTGATGTGCTGTCTGCATGTGCAATCACTACTTGCTCTCCAAATTCACTTACTGTTTTTCCAGAATCTTCAGATTTAGAAGAAATTTCCTGGTTTTGGCTATTAGACTCATCCAAACTGATAGATCCCGGATTTTCTATGTCAGCTTTATCGATCATGTCGTTTTCAGGTCGCTGCTTGTTTTCTACTACAATACACTTTGTGCTAACGTCAATGACTTTTGTATCAAGCTTTTCGATTTCGACCGTGAATTCCTTCGGTAAACAGGTTTGAGTGAATTCTTTTACATTTTCTTCAAAGCCACTCTTTTCCTTCACCTTGAAAACCTGTTAAATAAGAAAGATAACATTTATACTTGCCAAAGCCTATCGAAATAAGAACGATGAATAAAACACAACTTTCGTTTAATCTACACGACGAAGAAAAGTCTGCAAGCAAAAGATTTAAACGGATTTTTTTAGCCAATTTCTATTTTCATGGTTTTCAAAAATTACAACACAACATTGTTTTTAAGATATGTTGAAACCAGACATTTTCTATTTATAAATGTTTTCGAGAACAATTCTCATCATCCGATATTATAATCTTAACGAAAAAGCAACATTTTTTTGTACTGCGCTGGCTAACGGGTTTATTTCAAGGAGTACCGTGCTTTGTCGATACGGGGGAGACTTTAAAAATTAGCCCCCAAATTTTACTAGCAAATGCGATAAAATGTAACAAATATGCCTAGAGCCTGAAAAATATTCACAGACAGATCATTATTGCACACTCATTATGAAATAAGCGATTTCAAAAAACACCTTTCATTTAGGAAGAATATATTGGTTTCTAAAAATGATTCTGTAAATTTCAGGTGCAATACTTCTAAGATTTGAAGTACGTGATAAATTACCGTAATTGCTTTGATGACTTTACGCCCAGGGGAGGGGTACTCAACCTATGGACAGCACGAGTATGTGCTGTCCGCAAAATTGTGGACAAGGGTCAACAAATCTCAAAGATTTTCAAATAAAACAGTCCCACTAATGGTCCAAAAAATCGTCAAAAATATTCTCTCTGAGGGTATGATTTTCGAGCCTCTAGCGGCACATACTCTATGATTCTAAGGGCAGGTACCCCCCTCCCAGAACCTTACGTACCTGATGACTGGAGTTTTTTACTTCAAACGGATTACTTTGAACATGTGGGTTTTTGATTTTCTGTGAACAATAAGAGCACTCCCATGAAACTTCCGGCTTTAGTACGTCGGATGATATGATTGGATCATGACAATTCTGGTGAAATCCTACGGTTAAATTTAGATTTTATTTGTGTTTGTCTATTGAACCATGAAAATATATGATGTTTTAAATTAAAACGTTTTAATAGTCTCAAACCTAAAACTATAATGTCAAGGAACTAACAATTAAGTTTCAGTATCTATTCCACACAATGAATATTTGAAAGTGTCCGTTTGTTGCTTGTTTGACTAAATTACAGTTAGGCAAAAGCAAAAACTTGATGGAAATTAACTTTAAAAATAAATTGATAACGTAAATTCCTGAATCAAAAATTTGTACTGACATTAACATGTCCCCATGTTCCCATGTTTTATAGATTCTACACTTAGCATATGCATAGCCAATCAATAGTTTTATAACTTACCTACATTGCATTCATCGCATAGAACGATATCGTTGTCCAAATCTGTAATATCTTTCTTACAAATCACACAAATGATATCTGATGTCGTTTCGTTGACTAAAATGAAATATAGAACTTGATTATCGATATTGATGTTGACTTTTGACCAAGTTAAGAAGAACGAGAGAGTAGCAGCGGCTTTTACTTGTTCACTGTTTTTAAAACGAGAGTTTTATCAGCCAAATTCACGTTTTGCATACATATCACAATGATCACATTAACTTGCATTTACAATTGACGCATACAACGTATTTCAATTGAATCGATGTACATTTGGGAATGGAATCTTTTGAGAAGCTCAAGATAATGTCATTAAATATGGGCGAGAGTAATTTTTAAGGTACTTAATAACAAATTCGCCGCTTATATATAACACTATTTAAAAACTTTTCAAAAATTTTATATCCACTTGCTTATCCATATGCACCATCCACCACCTGCAAATTCGAACTATTGTAAAACGTCCCTAAAAACATAGTGTCCTGTAACCAATTGTAAATTTTGAAAGTTCTCACTCACCACTACAGATTCTATCAAATGATAGTTTCTCCTTTGATCCATCATCAAATAACAATTTTGCCAGTCTCTTCTTATAGTCAACATCAACTATTTTTGCGTAAAATACTTCACTCCCATATTTAGCCAAGACAATATCTTTTTTGGTGAAAGGAAAACCTTCCTTAAATGCATCCAACATTTTCTTTATCTTCTTCGCAAAAAAATATCGTCTGTCTTTAATATTTCTATACCTGGATTAAAAGATAAACGGAAAATCTATTTTTTTGATAAAAAAACGAGTTCACAGTTTACCTCACCAACCATCTGTTCCAATATTTATCAAATTAATTTAAACACGAAGTCGAAATAGAAAACAAATGATTTCAAAACAAATTTTAGTGTTATTTCGATTAATCTTTTTTAAATATTTTGTTCACCTACAGTAGCCAACGACATTTTCGAGTCTCACTTTGTTTTACATAAAACATAAAAAACTACGTAAATCTCAGGTTCATCCTAAAACCAACTTTACACCCTTCAATATCTACCACATAAAGAATGCAGATTTAAAACAGAAGACCGCAGAAGTTAATCTTTTTGGCTTTTGAAATAGCAGTTAAACCTTGTAAAAGTTGGGTATTTTTAAAAGCATCACACCTGATCTGCTTCTTTCATGTTTACCATAATCAGGTGTCAATCTAGATGGTTAGAAAATTTACAGGAGGAGAGTTAAAGTTTATATGTCATTCTACATGACTTGTTGATATTAACGACTTTGACTCTCTTGATTTTTATACACGTCTAGGTTTACGCCTGTCAATAACCCCTACTCGATGTGGAAAAGAGTTATCCCAATGTATCTCAAAGAAGTCTCCAACCCACTAGTTGCTATAAAAAATTGTTGAAGAAAAAGTTGAGATTCAGAAATCCAATTCTCAATAATTAACTTGTAGCAGTGACTCAGATGTTGAGTCATACACGTTGTTCGATGGTTCGACTATTCAAATATTAAGACATTTCTGGTGACATGAACTGTTAATAGCAATTCTTCAGATCATTACAATTTCATTCCTGTTCAGGCTAAACCGAAACAAATAGTACGTCTGAGAGGCTGAAGAAGCAACCGAACTAAACGGAAGCCCCTGGTGACGTAAAACTATCGAGTATATTAGTTAAATGACAGACACTACAATGTTAAACACAAAGGTTTTCAGAAATTCAGTTTACTTTCAACTAGAAAATTATAGTTAACCATCGAGCTCTCGATTCAGCCTTTGCAGAGTATTACAGATGGAATCATGCAATTGGAAAAAGATAAAGTACTGTCCCAAGAAATGTAATACGATTGTCGTCATGTACGAGAAGCACCGAAAATTAAAAAGGAAGAGAACAACCTGGTTCGGAGAAGGCTTTGAATAACAACATTAAGCAGGACGTCCTGGCAAACGCATATGGCAGCCTTCAGCGTCCTTGACGTCAAAAAAGATGCTAACAAATAGATATAACAGTTGGAACCTGAATGATGGCAGCATCATAACGAGCTGCCAAAAATTCCTTAATTCTACCGGAACTATTATACAGAACTTGCTATACGCAGAAATACTTTCCATTATATTACTATTTCGTCCGTATTGTAGATGATGGGATAAGGCATTTGACCCTTTTGCACAGATAATTTCTTATAGCAAGCCAAAATTGAAAAATTAATTCCAACGCGCATCTTGCAGTCCGACTGCTATCGAAAAAGTAGTTTTCAAATTTCAATCACTTGTGGTTTTGAGAAATTAGACTTAATTTATTTCGGCTATTGACGTAAAAAAAGATATAGTAAATAATCCTTAAATCCCTTTTTTACAATAAATCAAAAGAGTTTTTCACCTTCCACATTTTATGGTTGCTTTGAATAAAAGGACGCTTTGTATTCGCTCTCTACGCAAAATTAGAAAGATATTACCACACAAAAAGCAAACTGTAAGCAGCGAAAAACTGATTTCAGGGAGAAAATTTCTCAGTCTGTTCAGAGACTTCTATAGTGAAAATTTCCGGCTTTTCTTCAGTGATTTTATGACTGTAATTATTGCTTGCTAACGATGTCGTAAGTGTTTTTTTAAACTTTTTTAACTGAATCTTGACGGGGCTTACAAGTTTCAAACATGAGTAATGTGAAGTATGTTTTAACCCCTTGACAATATTAACACAATTTCTTTTAAGGTTAATCAATTATCGATTTCGTACTTTAGGTTGTTAATTTTATGAATCATCCAACTGGAAAATCAATTTGCACAAGAAGTGACTGAACAGACTATACTTCTCGTTGCTACAACCTTGATTGATTTTTAGGAAATCTCATTAAAATTCTGCTGAGCAGTTAAGATCGTTTAAGATATCTAACTCTGCGAAGCTAGCTTTTTTTAGGCCGACTGCGCAAGTTTTTATCACAAGACAATAAGAACATTGGATATTTGATGTTCGCAGAAGAATAGCGCTAAAACATTCTAAATATAGAAACAGTTAATAAAAAAACACCTGTGTGGATAATAACTACTGCGTGCTAGGTTTGTATGCATAGAGATTAGAGATCTGTATATCATAATTATGATTATAAAGAGATGTTGTCTTTAACAAAAGCAATTGACGCATATATACAGACGAGTTGGTTAAGCCTTAATCTCCTGTAGTTGGTTGACGTCATTATATGTAGAAATCAAGTATCGCCATGAGCCTTAACACGATTTCAGTGCTTGTTTTTCATGACATTGTTATTTCCAAAATACGAACTCACCAAACACTTTTTCCGTGGAACTTAAAGATCATTTTTGTGTAATTCATGAAAGACTGCATATAGTTTTCCGTTTAAGTTAAAAGATACCTAAGATTACATCAGGAAAGTAGAACTAAAAAAGTTTTTATTCTAAACGATTATCACCAAGGATGGTATCTTCAGCAGACTCAATTCCCTAATAGTTGTGTGACGTTATTAACGTCTTGGGCGGAAACAAGTAAAACTGTTTTAAACGTTTACCGGAATAAAACATTATAAGGAGACATATACTGTGGTTTCAAAAGCCAATTGCAATTGGCCAATGATTTTCACAAGTTTGTTGTTGTACGTCATTACAGATAGCTCAAGAGACTCCCAGCAGTTTGTTTCTATGATTTATTTGAAGCTGTCAGGAATGCAAAAGTTTTCCTGGGGTTTTTTCAAAAGCTTCTTTTTCGATATTGAAATATAAGATTCACTTTTCAGTGAGTAGAACTTTAGTATTGTAGACAATGTTTTTTGTTGACAACACACATGGCTCAATAGAAATCCATCTTCTATAGTTTCTTGACGTCATTACACACCTTTGGAGGAAATTTGCAAACAGTGCTTTGAGCTCTTACGAGATTGTAGAAAATTAAAGCTTTACAGCTCTCTTGCTTGAATATACATTGAGTGATACAGTGGAATCTCTATAAAGTGGACACTTTTTAAAGCGGACACTCTTTAAAGCGGACACTCTTTAAAGCGGTCACTCTTTAAAGCGGACACCTCCATAAGACGGACAGTAAGTCAAGGAACGGAACGGAATGATTAACAGTCAAACACTCATAGAAAAGATCTCTATAAAAAACGTCTCTCTAAGGCGTACAAATTATTTTGCACCGATGTTGTCCGCTTTATAGAGATTCCACTGTAGAAGGATTCTAAAATATTCAACCTTTTTCCGTTAATAGCATACGATACATGGTCTAAAAAAATTTAATTCAATACACTCAACAGAAGATTAGGCTTTCTTTCTATCGACTATTTACAAAAATTAGCCTCCTCATGTTATATTTCTATTTTATGTTTGACGTCATTGTGTCCGATTCGTGCATTCAACTTGATTAATCTATGTTATGAGTAAAATGACTTGTTGAGAAAAAATGAGCAAATTTATAGAAATACATTTGGAAGCAGCTTGCAAATAAATTCATTATCAAAAAGCTTCTTAAAAGCACAAAGCTGTATAGTTCACTGAAACGGTGGTATCATTAGACGTGACCTTTTTTTATCATTATTTCGACTTCAAGAGAAGTTTCAAGAGCTACAGAAACCATTGATCCGACAAAATATTTCAATAGTCAGTACTCATACATATCTTGATTATTTAGTCTCCTGCCGAATGAAAGCTGGAGCCTTCCAAAAGCGGCTTTATATCCAAGGTCCCTTTCAAGAAGCCAAAAACTTTTGCCAGTAATTTGTGCTAAAGATTAGCCGAAAGAAGGCTAACATTCTAGTTCAAGACGGAAATGACAAAATTAATTCTCAAATTTGTGAACGCCATTACTGAGTTACCATACCTCCACTCAATCATCTTCTTTTCAGATGCCTTTCAGTAAGCACTTAAGTTTGGGAAAGCCACCCCCGTCATGCCTAAGCTGACGACGTGCAACAAGTTCCACGTATACTCAGTGAAGTAAGTACCATGTCCTACTCAAAACACTTTTTTTATCTTTTCTGTCTCGTCAAAACTGGCCTCTTATATTTTTCTGAGAAATGTGACATATATGGCCGTATTTTGAGTAGGCCATGGATTACCTTAGACTCTTTGAGCGTCCTTAGTTTAGATAGTCAATGAAATTGCGTTAACACGAAGAATGTATGGATTTTATATGTTTATGTATGTTGGCACTGAAAGTATCGATATTCTTCTTTTCTGTAAAAGAAGATGACAAACAAAATGAACAAAAGAATAGATGGTTTTGGCTGTGCTTTTATTGAAAGATTTCTAATTTAACTTCTAAGCTAATTCATGTAACAAAGTCTCAATTTGGCGGGACAAGGAAATTTCTCATTCGTGACCGCCTTTAGTAAAACGAAAACGCAGACTTCCATTTCAAAAACGTTCTATTTTATCACATGAAGTGAGTTATTAAAATTCCGCGTTAGGTGATATTCTTGTAATAACAGGGTTTCTCCAAAATAAAACCTGTTGTAAAAAACCTTAAATTAAAAAAATGTAAGCTCAGAAATGTTCTAAACAGCTGTTATTAACACTTTTTAAGACGGATTAAATCTTAAGAGACACCTTGTAGTTCTTTAAAGTCACACTTTCAAGGAGATATAATAAACAATATTTTCCTAATAATAAGAAAAAGTGGTGCAACGTCGCATAAGTGGTGCAACGTCGCATGAAACCAACGTCATTGTGTCGCGTAGGTTGCTAAGTGGCACGTATCTTTTCCTTCCTTTGAGAGCCCAACTTACTGAGAGTATACTGAAGTGTCTGCTAAGTATTCTGAACAATAAAGTTGACAAATGAAATTCTTTAGATGTTTCGACTCGAGGTAAACTTACCTTACTTTTCCGAGTATCCAGAAATGTGATTTTGAACCAAGATGGATATAACTAACAAGGTTATAAAAATAAACAACGAAAAACTGCAAAAACTGTTTTCAAAACAACTGTATAAGCTTTCAACTAATACTCATATTCAGCACATCTTTAAAAGTCCTGATGCTTTCAAAATACAATCGCATATCCAGAGATAAATTAAAATCTGTTATTCACATTTAAACATTTTTAACTGTTTTATGTTTATCCTTGTTAATTAGTAACATGAATATCCGAAGAATGTGCTATTAGCTACTTTCTTAATATTCGTGATTTTGTTACATGCACATCTGTAGGGACAAATAAAATCAAACTCGAAAAAGACTCAATCAGTTAATTGCTTCAAGTATAGCAAGCCTTTGCTTTTTGAAAAGGTCAATGAACATATTGCCATTTTTTTTGAGTTGGTTGATAAGTATTATAACGATAGTATTATATGACTGTAATATTATTTTGTTTTTTCCCAAAAGTTGTTGAAAAATTTGTGCCTACAAATATGTATTTGTGTAAAATATATATACTCCCTATGAAAGACGCTAATATTTTGGCCTCTGCTAGTAAAAAGTTTATTAGATGGATACATGTTTTATTTAGTTTATTGATAATAAATTGCAGGGTGAAGAGACATCAACTTGACAACTGTATAGAGGTTGAATTAAACTATTCAAAACTTGAAATAAATTGATCAACCTATTCAGCTTGCCGTAACTTGGCGTCATAGTGAGAATCCGGTGAAGATTTTAGTGAAATTCTTTTAGCAAATTACAGACCATTCTTTGTAAAGATATTTACATAAAAATACTATATGTTCTAAACTCGTATATAGCGGGGTGCGATAGATGTCGGCGTGTCCCTCCAGCTGCTTGAAATTACCCACATTTGTGATTAAATTCTGTTGTTTATAACATTGATTAAACAATCGAAGGAAATACAACGGCCTCGCAAGTTCAAAGTATGAACTGCCTGACCAAACTTTAAAACAATAAAATACTTGTTTTTTTTCATACTATTTTACTGGTTAACCTATAAATTTTAGGTAATTATAAAGTTCCTTTGTTTATTTCTTCCTGTGATATTTATTAGAATTTTATGATAGAAGGATTTATGTAGAAAAGTACAGGTTCAGTAAATAAAAAAAATATGTAAACATTGAAATAATGGAGTTGAAAATTCTATGTTGATTGTTCCAGGCCCCCACAAACTACAGTTAGTGAATTATCATCAGCAAGATAGAAGATTTTAACTACAGTTATCAGGTAATGAATTACTTTAACTAAGGCTTTGGAATACAATTGTTGTAAGGAAAGATACCAACTATACTAACTATACCAGCTATATACAGATTAAGTAAGGGGTATAGCTATCAGGTTTCGGAACTTTTTTACAAGGTAATGTAAGTACTAGTTTTTCTTTACACCATACATTTCTGTATAGTTTTGTTTTTTGTATACATTAATCACGAAACGTTTCGGCTGAAAATGTTTCGGTGAAACAAGTTTCGGTCAAATATTTCATCTAAAAACTGAATTAATGCTGAATTTTGATAAAAATAAGCAACAAACTGGAGCTGCAATAAAGTCCTCAAAAAATCTCTTAAACAGTTCGTTTTTAAAAAGAACGGTCGACCAGTTCGCTGTAGAAGTCATCAAATCCATCGTTCAGAAACTCATTAAGATCATAAAAAAAGTAATAACCAGGTTTTTTAGTGAATTAAAATCTTTCAGTTTTCAACTAGAAACCCTAAGAAATAGTTTATCACACTGAATGACGCATATACAGTAGACTATCTATAACTCGATTTCCTTTAACTCGAACTCTCTACAATTCAAACGGTTTCACTTGGTCCCTTCAGCTAATATTTAGGCTAAAATACTCTCTATAATTCGACTTCCTTTAACTCGAACTCTCTACAATTCGAACGGTTTCACTTGGTCCCTTCAGCTAACATTTAGGCTAAAATACTCTCTATAATTCGAACTCTCCACAACTCGAACGTTGTCCTCGTGGGCATTCAAGTTATAGAGAGTCTCTACTGTACAATAAATTCTTAATTTTCTAAAACTTTCTAAAAGTTTCGGCGTGTTAAAAATTTCGGTCAAAAGGAAAATTTCGGTGAATTAACTTTCGGTTAGAATTTCGACCGAAAGTTTGTAGCGCCGAAACTTTTTGTGATTAATGTACTCAATTTGAACTTAAATATACGGCTCAAATAATGATCTCAAAGAAACTACAAATCTTTCCTGCAAACTGACATCGCAATTCATTAGTTATAATTCTTGTATATTTATTTTTCCTTGCCCCTGGATGAGTATACAGTGTGAGTGCAAAGGAAAGCTCTTTTGAAGGTAATCCCTTCCAATTCTAGATTAATTAACATTATAGATCTGTGCACTGGATAAAGTAAAAATATTTTTCACTGCCAAATTCCTTCTTTCCTGTAAAAATGGTCGAGAAAGTCAATGATCAATATCTTGGTGCAAGTGTATATTAGTTCAGCATAAGCATAAACACATGTTTATCGAATTTTTCGATCTTATTCTAAACTAAAGTAATGGTAAAGTACGTTTTGATGACGAAATTTCTGTGTGAATGCATCGTAAGCCTTGCCTTTACCGATCTCTTCTCCAAACGTCCAGTGACCGATTTTTACTTTTATTATATCCTATGTAGACGTAATCACTGTAGTTTATTTGTGACAACATGTAACTCAAAAGTGTAAGTTAAGATTGATAAATCATTAAATATATAATAAATATCTATAAATCTGGAAAAATTTGCTTTCGCTGGAAAATTGAAATAGATAGTGTACAATGTTCAGCCTGACATTGTGATTAAAAAAAAAAATGTCGAATGATGTCACACCTTAGGAAATAACTTGCTCGAATTTCGTTATTTTGAAATGCACCATAAGGTTGCAGTAGAATGTTATCTTTCTTTCAGCTATAACGAAAGTAGCAGGTGAAAAAATAAAAGAATCGGGGCGGGAAACGTCGTTAACATTTTATCTATACAGAGACAACTTACTCTGTGATGAATTATAACTTGAAATTTTCATTAATTGAATAACAGTCCTAAGTTTTTTTTATACCTTCTGAATATTCAGAAGTTTTAAAGCATTCCTTATTATAAATTTGAATTCCTGGATACCGAAAAAAGGAAACGTTTTGAATCACAGGAAAAAGCTTATAACCACCTAGGGACAACAATAGGTTTTAAACCTGGCAATATTTATGCAACTATTTAGGCCTTGAAAGGCAGAGGTTTTTGTCAAAGTTGAACGTATATGTTTAAGTCTTTTATAGTCTAGGGAATATGAAAAAGTGAATAAAAATGCACTAACTCAACGAAAACACCATTTAATCAGAAACAAAACACCTTATCTTTTCTGGAATCTATTTGCATCAATTATTTTGTTTTACTATATCATTAACAAATATATCATTTATCTTAGAAAGCCTCTCAAACGCTGAGCCTCAATCTCTTGGCTACCACACTTTCACATTATTTCGTTTTCGATATTTCTGATAGCTTATATTACCAAAGTCTTGAATGAATAAAGGGCTTATTTTTCTGATAACTGTCAATTTATTGCAAAGATTTGATAGATAAAACTCTTCAGATCTTTAAAAGCATGCAGATATAACATGATTCATAGCATTTAGCAACAATTTGAAGCACAATTAGTTACTAATGAAGACTTGTAGTGGTTTATCCAATTTCCAAGGCAAAAAACCACAAAATGCGATAATGTTTTAAGTATTGCTAAGGCTTTTGATTTTTTGAAATAGTGCAACGGAAAATATGAAAGGTATTTGAGATGGCGACATGTCTCTGGAAATGACAGTTAAGTCGTGCCAAGTTTTAAAGGCTGTGGCCAAATATGACGAACATGTTTCCAGATCTATTCAACTGTTTGTTTATTCATCAAAGATAAGATATATTTTCTCCCTGCTATTAAGCATGCTCGTTTGCCAATTAACTCATGGGAATCGTGACAGGAAGGAAGGGGGGAGTTCCTTCTAAATTTCATAAATCCAGCAGTAGTCTACTCAATATCCTATTTGTGATTTCTAGACTTGAATCTTTACCTCAGTTTAGATGTTACCCACCAAAAAAATTATTCGAGTCCAAAATTTTCCTAAACATTTTCTTTGCTTTTTCTTCAATTCCATCTAAATATTGACTCATTGAAATTAATACGTATTAAAGAAATTTGCATATGCCTGTCCAGCACTGTGTCACTCTACAAAAACAAACAACGCATAGTTCCGCCATTAACAAAAAAAAAAGAAAAAAATTACCACCACATGCTCTCGAAAGGTATGAAATTATTTCATTCTGACAATGTTTTCCCACCTGTCTAAATCATAACCTGCTCAAATTTCTTTATTTCGAAATTTGTAAAGTACTGTTAATTGTTCTTTCAATAAAAATCAGATGAAACAGGTGAATTAGTTGCCCAAAAAATATTTTATGACGAGAAATCAAGTCGTCTTGAGAAGTATTGAAAAGGCGAAGAATTATGAGATGTATAGGAGGCCAACGTAAGGTTAGTTGCTTATCATACGTACACTTTTTTTTATAAGAATTGCATAAATCATACCTGCGCCTTGTGATTCTTAAGATTTCGACCAAATTGACCTTCAAATATTCTTAAATGATTCTTAATTTTTCCTACATAAAT
>JAUBWS010051489.1:0-17895 GCA_032270445.1 Darlingtonia californica
TTGCTTTGGTATCTACAATTTTTTATTTTGTTGACATTCGGAAGCTGGACTTTGTGGCTGTTCAAAGTGACCCCACCAAATTCAAAGTCGCCCCCATCTACGGTACTATGCCGCGTTTGCGGGATCCCTTGTTTGCTTGTTGACCCTAATTGTACTACACACGTTTTGTTCTTGCGCATCTTTTTCAAGGCCTAAAAAGTTGTCTTTGAGGTTACTTTCCATGATTTATTGTCTATAGACGGATTTCAATGTTTACATTTTCGCCATTCCCGTGCGCATGCGTGGAGTCAAAAACCATTTGGCAAGGTGCTGTTTCCATAAAAATTCCCGTGCGATAGAGTGCCGATATAAGAAAAACATAAAAAAATGAAGTTTTTAGGGGGTTTGGAAACCAAGTATATTTTTGGAAACCAAGTATATTTTTGTTTTGAAAGTTTAATAATGGTAGACAGAAAAGTGTTTTCAAATAGAAAGCAACATCACGCGATGTCAACCAGCAAGGCATAAAATAAACAACTTTCACACTTTTCAATACAACATGTCTGTGTTTTTTGACTCCAAAACCGCGTTTGGGACTGGGCATGACAACAATATACGTCACGATGAAATCCGTCTATTGATGTTGAAGTATCAAAAAATAATTTTTCAAGAAATTTGAAGAAACTTTTTTTTGCATGATTGCAGATTGGCGCAATTCACCCAAGAGATGTTTTGAAAACATATGTCCGGACAAAGTCAATTCTTTTTGTGAGATACCAACAAAAATCAGTCATATCATGTCTATATGACTATCTACCCAACTTCTAACTAAGGCTGGTTGCAAAAAATTGTTTGGTTCCCGTCATTTTACCTTCAAAAAATGGGCCGGACAGTCGGTTGGCAAAATTTTTTTTCTCTGTAATTTCCTTTGAAAAAACGATCGGTCGGCAATACATTCTATCACTTATCAGCCATTTTTGATGTGGAAAATTTTTTTCGGGAAAATACGGGCTGTAACAGATTTTTCTGTTTGAACACTTTAAGGGCAGAAATTTCCGCGGCGAACTGGATGAAAAAATTGGGAATCGGATATTTCGGAAGTTCTGCTAAGTAAGCGTACGCCGTGCAAACAGAATAATGTCGGAGAAGAAGCGAAAAAGAAGGAAAAACTGCTTTCCGACCCTCCGACCCTTTAATAGAAGAAATTTTTAGGTTCGGTTGGGTGACAGGAACCAAAGATTTTTTTGTAACCGGCCTAATAGTAATATATACAGCATAGCACAACACACGTCCATAAATCACACAATAATCTGCATGTATCACGTCAGTGAAAATTCCATGTTATTCCATCAACAAATTTATTCAGATAGCAATGTGAAAAATAAAACTTTTAATTGTTATTATCAGCGACATTATTGATATGACCTTTTCTTTTTGTATGCATAATCCGTTTTTCCATAGAATTCATTTTCCAGCAAGTCTTTTCTTTGTCATCCTCTCTCAACCATCATTTTTTGATAAAAAAATATCATGAAATCTTCTAAAGTTTAAAACATGATTTGATCAGTATCTTCTTCTACTTGTTCAAGATTTTGTTTGGAGAACACACCAAAACAGTCTGAAATTTCAGATCAACATTCTCTTACAAACCAAAATGTTTGTAACTGAAGCTTTAAAGTAGTAATGCTTTGTAGTCAACATGATATGAAAAAGACTTAGGGGGCATTCAAAAAGTACGCTCGTCAAGGAAGGGGATGGGGTTAAGTCAAAAACAAACAGCCATTGTTTTATGACGTCATTTCTATTGTTTCATATCGAACAAGAGGGGGGAGGGGGTAAAAAAGTCAAGCGAACATACTTTTTGAATGCCCCCTTAGGTATTGTATATATTCCAAGGTGTCAGGAGGTGTATTTTTTTTTTGGTATAGCGTTTCTGAAGCATAGTTTGATAACTATGGTGTGTTTGAACCCAACATATAGATAATACTAGCTGATAAGCCTGCTGTGCACGCAGTAAATTTATTGACGTCACAATTACAATTTAATGACTCATTATTAGCTTAATTACCTTTGATGCCCGTCAAATGATCAATCCATAGAGTGGTCAACCACCTTCATAGCGCTTACCAATCTTGAGATATTCCAAATTTACGGTTTTATGATGTCATAAGGTCTGAAAATGGCCCAAAACCCTAACTGACAATTGACTTCATATTTTCATAATGACTTATGGCCCATGTTAAAACTTTGACGTTCCATACTAGATCCCGAGATAATTTTCCACCTGTCAATACAATATTTAATTGATTTCAAATATTTGACGTCACACCCACTCCACCTTAGCAAATAACAACCCTGGATTCAACGCACATGTATACACACGGACAAAATATGAGTATTATAATATAGACATCATAGGGCATTATAATATATATATTATAGGGCCTGGTCTAAGTGCAAAGCACACCATTCAAGTCAAGACCCTGTCACACCTTTTTGCCTATACTGTCCAATCATTTTTGGGATGGGTTAGGGCTTGATCTCCATGTCAAAAAATAATAAGTAAAGAACTGGTGAGCAAAAGATTTACTGGGGTACTGCAAATAACTTTTTCGGTAGGGTGAGAAACCCTGTACAATTTTACAAACTCCGAGGAAGAGTGTTATTTAACGATAGTAGAAAAACATACTATTTTATTTTCCTATAGGGAGTTTTCTTTTCAAAATATGAATGTCTATACATTTAAAGTTCAGTTAAAAATTGAAATTGTGAAAACAAATTCCGTGAAATTTTCCCGCAAAAATTTCTTTCCTCAAGGTAATTAAGTTCAATATATATTCATAAGGGAACGTTGCAATTCTACATTTTGAATCCTTTAACAGCATTTGGCTATTACAGGCCCTCTTTCCTCTAACAGCCAACAAAAATTATTTGTAAAAAAATTGCCCAAAAACAGCAATCCAGGAAGAAGTTGCTATATATCCCAAAAGTGACATGTTAGGTGCCTTATCTTTTGTCTTACCCCTGCTTACAATTGGAAAGTTACACAATTTTAAGAACTGTCAATTAAATTTCAATTTACTATTTATTTCAGGGATAAGTGGAAAAAACTTTAGATATAATAACCCATATTTGAATCAGCAAAAGAGGAGGCAAAATGACAAGTCAGGGGAATGGTACCAATCACATACCAGTATCTGCTCGTAGGACAGAATCACTTGATGCCACAGGAATACAACAACTTTCAAATAAGCAGACTTTCGAAATATTTGGTAGAGTCAGTGTAGCTTATATCATGTAAGTCATTAGATATTCTTTTATCATCAGTTTTATATGGTATACTATATATTTTCATTCCCATTTTGTCAAATTTGTTTGTCTTGATGATGGATGCTTTTGTACAAACATTTCTGATTTCCATCAAAACATTTTCATTGACGTCCCTGTAGTAAATTTTTGATAAGAATAATAAAAAAGATTAGGCTGCCCCTTTCCAACATGATATTTAAAACTCTCAGAAGTTGACTAATCATTTCGAAAGTCTCAAATGATTTTAAGTAATTATAGCTTGGAAACTAGATTAATAGAAATCGATGATAGTCTCGAGTGATAACCCTGGTTTCTATAAATTAACCAAAATTACTAACAATCAATCATTTTGAGACAGATTTTACTTTGTACTTTTCACTCTTATAGAGAAATGGCCACTCTTGGGATAACACTTGTAGATGAATCCAATGAAATTGTTGGTCATGCAGCCTTTTATGATAAACCTAACTGGATACCACAAAAATTAGAAACATGGACATTGTGGATGAAAGAAAACTTTGTTACTGATACTTGCAATGTAAAATGGTTTTGTTTATTTACTACTATTTTTTACAAAAAATTATAATGCCATAACGCCTGTATAAATCAACATTCTACTGACTGAGGTATCCGACCTTCACAAATACACGTTTACCACCCATCTAGAAACAATTAGAAGGTCAAGGGGTAAAAATTTGCAAGATTATGTTTTTATAGTAGACCTTGAAGTTGTAAAATGCAGAAAAGTTATCTCTCCTACCCGTTTCACGCATTTCTTGAAAGCACCCTCATTATACAGAGTTTCAAAGTTAAAAGAAGAAAAGGCAATATTTGCAATTCACATAAAATTTCCTTTTTTATTGTAGTTTCACTTAAAAAATGTTATTTATGATTTCAGCCTCTCAACACACTATTTTTACAATACTTCGTTTGTAATGAAGAGTTTTCAGAAGGTATCTTGAATGAGATATTGAGGTAAATTTCTTGCCGTCTATTAGTCTGTTATTCACTATTGATTGTTGAAAAACTGACTGGGCCTTTTTTAGAAAATGAAAATAGGGTACGTTGGAAGAAAAAAGGGCATTACATTGGATGAGAAAAACACTACAACATATTGGCATGCATTCGTTTAATCTAGCTTTAAGCGTTTTAGATTAAACCCTTATTTGAAAAAAAGGCATCAGAGGCCAATGCCTGAAGTCGCACGTTATTTTCTTCTAAAGACGAGCCTGATTGATATACAATAATGAATTATTCTATTTTCATTTACAGAACTGTTTACCACGCTGTTCCATTATTGCAGTTTGTTTGTCTTAATGTTCCCATCGACCATGATATTGGTAAGAGGATCTGTTTATCATTTTGTTTGCATTATATATGATGGGTTCTCCTACTTGAAATGGATTTAGTTAGAGCAATTTTTAGAGATTCTACATGAGAGAGTCTGAAAATTTTCCCTTTACGTAAAACTTAACCATGGTAGGTCTGTCTAGATTTGTAATGAATTTTGAGCATATTTAAATTGCTCTAAATGATGTGATTTGTTGAAAATTTGTCATATGTACTTGCTTTGTTTTTATGAAAAACAGAAAAATCTTGGGCAGTACATGTCACCATTTTTTATTTAAAGATTCTGTAGTTTCCTGGGAGTAAAAAGCTGGACATTTACTTATGATGATTTGTGGTGAGGAAGCTGAAAAACGTACCAATGTTCAAATAGAATAATCGGAAAGCAGCACCTTAACCAACTAAGAGCTTGATTTTTCTAAGTATAGTGACTGCATATCACTCATTAAGTGTATGGACAGCATAATGATATCATAAATACTGTACCATAACTGCCGCAAAATTTTTTTAGTTACGAACTGTCGAGAAGTTCTGAGCTGGTCAGGGAAAAAGTCTCTATTTCTACTCAAAGTCATGGAGAAAATATGGCCTTGCTAAGACCAAAGTTAGGGAAAAATGGTGCATATCACAGAACAGTCAGGGAAATGTTTTTGGAAATGCTGTCAACCCTGCTTAAATTGACGCTCTGTAAAGCAGACATAAGATAAAAAAAGTCGTGTTTTGCAAAAACATTTATCACATCATTTATTTTCTTTATTTGATCTTTTTATCCAAACTTTCAAAAATCTACTTAACATTTTTATGCCCTAAACACGGCTTTATCAGCACCAAGAAACGTATACTAGGCTATTCGAACCAAATCCCGCTCGCGGTTGCTATGTCTAAAAATTATTTTTAGAGAAATCAGACGCCTCTCTAAAGCGGACACTTAATTTTGCACCGATATTGTGTCCGCTTTATAGAGATTCCAATGTGTTATTTTCAAAGCCAAATTTGCTGCAATTGTGATTTCCCCCGATTTATGATCGGTACTAAAAATGGTATTATTCTTAACCGTCTAGGTTGATTAAAAGCTAAGAACTTTTTTTATCACAGGAAAAACTTTATCAAGCGTTTTTCAGCCAATTGAGAAGTCTTCAACGTATTCTACCGAATATGAAGTATTTATATGCAAACGTCATGAATACTGTCCTATCCTGCACATCAGGGAAGCCAGGTATAGTCATAATGGGCTACAAGCGTTGATTGTTTCTCTGAGAGTGATTGTAATTATATTGTTCGATCAAAAATCATGTTATTGAATCAATGAGGAAAGAAATTTTTTCTTTCTTTTCCCCCCTGCTCAATCAGTTTTGAAAATTATGCAAACCATACTTTGTTTTTACAGGATTGAAGATAATGATGATTTGATGCCAATATTTACTAAACACAACAGCCATTTGAATGATATTTATGGTACTGCATATTTTCATTGATTTTTGTTGTTTCCTTGATTCTGGATTTCCACTCATCCTGTTTTGTAACGGGAGCTGGATTGCAAAAACTTTAAGTTCTAAAATCTACTTGGTTCATGAATTTTTCTTCTCCATGCCTAGTTTGCCCCAGGACAAAGCCCAACCTCGGCACAAGCAAACAGGAGAAGATAAAAAAACAACAAAAGTATCATCAATAAAAAACCAATCAGGAAACTCGCCTTTTTTAAATTGACAAGACACTCATATTTGGTTATTGTTTGTGTATTGTTTAAATAGCATTTAAAAGGGGGCAGAACATAGGCTTAAATTAGTAAATTGCCTAAATTTATTTTATATCCCCACTTCTATGCCGTTTTTCTCACTTAATGATGATATCGTCCAAATAAGCCCCACCTTTTTCATTCATTGAACTTTGACTAATCGGCCCAACACCAAATATTAAATTGCAAAAAAAATTCATTTAAAATAAAATGCTGAATTATAGTAATTTTTCTTTTTAAATTATACACTTAGGTGAATTTTTTCTTGCTGAACTGATTGAAGCGCAAGACGCAAACAATAAATGTATTGTTGCTGATGTAAGTTGCATGCATACAAAAGGTCCATCGAAGACTTTCATTTAATTTCTTATTACCATTATTTCTGGTTGTGTTGCCATGAAGGATATTAATTGGAAAAAAATTGTTGCTGGGTAGACTTAAATCGTTAAATAAAGAACAGAATGTGAAATTCCTTTTTAATTTTCCTCGACTTACGCTTGTCTTGGTCTACGTTCTCGAATATTTTTGTTGTAAAATTTCGGTGTAATACAGCTTTTGAAATCACAAATTTGTTTTATTGGTGCGAATTCATTCGAGAATTAGCTGAACAAGAAAAAGAAGTACCAGTTGAATTTCCTATTTTTTTGAAAAAGTTTTTCAATTCCTGATTTTATATTATATATAAATAAAAAACACAATCTTTCGATCCGGAGTATGCACATTATTTTCGATTCCGTTCTTCTGCATATATTAGAAATAACTCAGAAGCTTTACTCTTAATTTAAAATGTGAATTGAAATCGAAATCAACGCAAGATCGTTGATAAGTAAGCAGATACGTAGGGAAATCCTTGGGTATGGCTATGGATTTGGTTGCTTATCAGCAATGAAGGCATTCTCTTGAAACGTCAACCAAGCCAAAGTTAGAAATAGCACCGTAAATAATGCACCACTTATCACATGGTGCATGGGTCAAGGTGCTCCTATCTACCTAGCTAGGGGTACCAGTTTATAGAAAAATTTTCATGCGTGACGTATGTGACTGAGAGTGACTCAATGGTATTGGTATCATTCTGGATTTCACTTCACTTATTGCAAATATAGTTTGATCCGTTCAAGGTATTCTTTCTTGTTTGATAGGTTGATGGAACTGCTGTTGGTTTTGTTAACATTTCCACAGATATCAATACAGATATATTAAAGCAGAATTTTGAGTTGAAAATTTTCAACTATTTCCTCAAAAAAATCGAGAGGAAAAAAGAAGGTTGGTATTAGTCTTCATCGTATCTTTTTGGATTAATGAGGGATTCGATTATTTACCCAGGATAGCCTTTTCAGTTCTTCATGAACTGTTATCAATGAGATTCCTGCCTACCTTGAAACTCCTCAGGGCATCATGCAGAGTTAACATTATTTGGCAAATTCCGCTATCAAATGACCCAGAAGGAAGTCGAACTTTCGACTTCGGTTTAGGCGTCCAGCACCTTAACCACACGGCCAGGACTCTGAATATTTTCACTGTCGCAGCTACTGCTACCAACCTTTTTTCTTTAGTGATCAAAGAGAAACCTAAATCTAAACCAGAAAGGTAAAAAATTTCAAACATATTATTTTGCTAAGTTTATTTTTGTAAAGGAAGTTCATTACATTTTCTTAACTTGATGTACTAGCATTGAAGGGTGAACTAGTTTAATCAGTAGAGTGGCAGCCTGAGAATTGGAAGGTTTCAAACTTAGGTCATCGCCACTTTGTGAAATCAAGTAGCCCACTGGCAGTAGTTCTGGGAGGTAGGTGGCACTCTACCTCAGCACTCCCACAGAATAAAAATATGAAGAATTTCATTAGCTAACATTAGAGAGAAAAAAGGAAGGACTCTGTTAGACTGACGAATTAACAAACCCTTAGAGTGAGCAATTTTGGATTTTTTGCAGAATTAAGTTTATTATTGAAGCCAAAACAATTATCAGAATTGGTTTTGTCTGAGCTAATCTAGTGAGCATTCCTGCAACTTTAGCTGAATTTTAACTTCAAAAACATATTCACTCAGATATTGTATTTAAAATAGTTATACGTATTAGTTTTAATATTCAGGACGTCAAAATCTCTATAAAGCTCATACTGCTTTGGTATCATTCTTATTTATAATTTGATTTAGTGCCAGTTCCCGAACAGAAAGCCCATCTAAAGGTATATTGTGAAAATGTAGCCGTCAGTATTTTTATCGAACACAGATATTGGTAACATTACCTGTTTTTTATGATACTGGAGATAGATGTTCGACCCTTATTAAGAGATTTTTCTAGGGCAGATTTAATTAGGATCATCAACATTGATATTCTGCCAAATTTTATTTGACGCAGTGTTTATTTTGAATTTGGTATGGTTTTATATTTCGGCGCAAACCCATGTTTATAAACATGGAACCAAATTTAATTGATTTTTCCCAAAATTTTGCCATTTTAGATAATTATATATATACGGGTTTCGCATGTTAAAGTGCGTATATCTAGGCTTGAGGAGTACCGCTTTCGAATAAGCATCAGAATAAAACAAATATATTGTAAATATAATGGCTTCTTTTGCAGGATAGTGAAGTGTAAACGGCATAGGTACAGAATGGCTCAAACCATACTTCCTTGCATTTATGGCTTGAAGTAAGGCGACAAGAATGCTCAACTTTGTGAAAGGAACTTAGGATGACAAACAAGTTCAGCAAAAGGGTCAATTGTAAAGCTGTTAATGATATTAGTAGGGAAAAATATAATGCGATTTTTGTAATTAAGTTTAGATTTAATTTAGCATTTTTTTGGAGATTTCAAGGCATTGCCAATTGTACTGCGCTGAAATTTGTCTGAATAAGGTAAAAACTGATATCACGTTAAAATGATGATCGCAGATAAGGCATGCAAAATTGCATGCATTGGATTTTTTTCAACCGAATGTTGTTACGATGTTTAGCTTATGTTTTTGTCGCCCAATTTTCGAAGAGAATAGCTAAGATTACAAGGCTGGAAAAAACAGCTTTTTAATATAATATAGGTTCACTTCACTGTAGTGCTGATTACTGTATATATTTATCTTTTTGTCTAGGTGGAAGAGACACTCTTTCACCAGGGTAGGTTGTTCATGTTCATGGGTAAAGTATAAATACTTGTTTTTTAATCCAGAAAGATTTAATTCGTTCTACCCATAAAAGAAATTCAAATTAACGCTAGATGCATCATTTCAAATCAACCATTCTTAATCTCAAAAGTTTCAGTCATTCACAGTTTCTCATGTTGAGTGTGGTCAAAGTGCATAGAAAAACTTCAAAATAGCTAAATTTGCTTTTATACCGTTTCACTTGCGATGAAAAGTTTGAGCAAACTTTCAACCATTCCAACAAGGGTAGTGGATGCTATGACAAATACCTTCACAGTCTATTTAAAGAAATTCGAAAGGTTAATTTAGTTCCTGTCTTTTATGGTTTATTGAATTTGTTCTTTGATTGTTTTTAGAAGTGAAGACACAGACAAGCTAAGAAGTATATTTTTCATTATCTTTTATTTAATTTCATAATCTTTTATTACCCTTTTATTAGGGTCGGATAGCTCAGTCGGTAGAACGCTCACCTTGCAATCGAAAGGTTACTGATTCGAGACCGACCCTCATCCACTCAATGCATGAGTAGCATAGTGAAGGAGTGAAGGTAAACTGATCTGTGCGGTAAGTCACTGGGAGCTGATGGTAGATGTGGCGCTCTTCCTCAGCAATATATCTCCCTGGTCTAGCGCAATCGAAAAGGGGATAGACTCCCTCATTGTACGGCTGATACCTACACTAGGCTTCTCCGACCTTTTTTCTTTATTACCCGTCTAAGCGAGCAAATATTGAAAAACTGATGTCTCTTGCATTCTGATTGGTTTAAAATATCGTCATAGCGGGCAATATATAGAGCCATGTTACATAAAGGGGATGGTAGGCCCTCCCCTTTCAAATCAAACTTCCTCATTTCTATCCACTATCCATTTTCAAATTGTAGTGGTATACCCCCGGAAAGATTACAGATTGAAGTGGTAAAAAACTGAATTGGGTATATCCTATTAAGAACAGCATAAAAGGAAAATAAATGAAAATTAGCGTTTGTTAAGATGATCAAAATTATTGATTTTCACATCGAAAATTTTTTTATTAATGGAACTCAAAATTTAGCCATTACATGAATGACACCGACTGAACTTATCATTTATTTTCAACTAAGTTTAAAATATTTTCATTGTTAAAGTGTCAATCTCTCTCTTTCAAAACTACTTCCCCTTTTTGTCAAAAACCCCTTTCTGTGAAAAAATTTGGTACTCCCCCTTACCAAAATTCTCATTACTACTATTATAACATAACACTCGACCTCGTTATATGTATTTCTCATGTATTTGTTTCTAATAGAATCACCAATGCGTTCGCCCAGAAGACGTGCAACAAAGTTAAGTTCAGCCCATCTCGAAGAAAGGTATGTATGTCCTGTTGAAACAGGTAGAGGTTCTTATTGCAAAATCTTTGGAAATGCTTTTCTCAATGGCATTTTCACTTGTGTCATTTTCAATTGTGTCATATGATATCTAAATGTTACTGTATATAGTTCATGTCTAGAAACTATGGAATGCACTAAAATCAATAAGACCAATGTAAGACTAATTTAAAACCCCTCGTTCTTTGTTTAGTAATGAAACAACCACAGTTGCCAGGAAAACACCAGAAGTAAGTTTATGTTATCGATATCAGCAACACCACGAAGCAGATTTGTTATCCGGAAAGAATTTTCGTTCAAGATATTTTCGCGAATTTAGGGAACATTTGAAAAACACCTAAAATATTTTTTTTGCGAATGCATTGGTAAAATGTTATGATTATCATGTTGTTGCTCTTTCTTTTTAGATAGAATACATTACAGAAAGTTTTGATGTTGAGAGCGTTTTCTG
The DNA here is from genome assembly GCA_032270445.1 of Darlingtonia californica. NCBI lineage: Eukaryota > Viridiplantae > Streptophyta > Magnoliopsida > Ericales > Sarraceniaceae > Darlingtonia > Darlingtonia californica. The sequence goes on from JAUBWS010051489.1 coordinate 11,325, forward strand.
CATTCAGTTATTTTGTATCGATGACCGCTATGAATCGAGGTATGCGTTTTTTTATCGATTCTGTCGAATAGTGATAAAAACTGTGGCTTTGGATCGGAAACATTTCTTCAAAAGTGGACTTTGTAAATTATGGACACTGTTTAAAATCAACTACTTCATTTGCTTATTTTTTTTATGATTTTACTTAATTTTAGATCTATAGATTTCCTGGCAAAGATGTTTGAAATGTTTCCAGTGAGTAACAAATTCCTAATTTTGAGTTGTGTTCCTTGACACGGAAGGATAGCTAATTTGTTCTTCTTTTATTTTTAGGATAAAGAATTTGTGGTCATTACTGTACCGCATGATGTCCCAGAGTTTCCTCTGCTACAGATATTCCAGGTACGATAAAACTTCAATACAGTATGCCAAAGTTACAGTACCCCAACCTTTATTATTGAAAACAAAAAATTGCTAGGTATAAAAAGACAAGATAAATGCACTGGGCTATAACTGTATTACTTACAAGTGTGATTTGGTGCTGTTAAGACAAAACGTTAAATAAATAATTTTTACTAATTTTTAATTGTAAGTTTCTTACTCTACGTCTAAAGATCCCATTAGCGTGAAAATTATGTACATATTTTTATCAATTCTTTTAATTTATGATATAATGATGATTTGCTCTACTGAATGGTATTCAGCGATCTGTCAGAAATTTTCACCGTATTGGATTAATTTTCAATCAGTAAATTTCACGAATATGTGCGAAAATAAATGATCACCGTTAATTAACCTTCACAAACTAAAATATATAATTTGCCGTAAAAGATCTATTGCTGAGTTATCGATTTTTTTGTTCATTTCATTGGCAGAGAGTACCACCAAAACCAGAAAGCGTGCTTGGACACGAGTTGTATCTTTTCAACAAGAATGGATTACTGAAGTACGTTCTGTTTCAAGGGAATTGAGTTTCGTGGGGTTAAGTATGGTGTATTTCGCAGATTTTGGTCCAACGCGTGAAAATCCGCGAAATTTAATCCTTTCATTTCAAAAATTAAGGAAAGCAAATTTCCGACAAATGCTTTCATTACGAGCATGAAAATTTAATTCCTGCAAAATTTAATCCCTTTAACTTTGATTTATGTAATATTGATACTATTCAAATTTGCTCTTAACATGGATAAATTTTGCGTTTTTTAGTATTTGTTTATCTTAATCAACTTTGATCAAGAACAAACTTCCAAAATTGTTCTTCCCTCCACCTTCTTTTATTCTGTACAAATTTTAGTGGATTAACTAACAGAATGCTCATTAATTTCGATTTATGTTCAGTATACAGTGTATTTTGACTAGAATCACTAACTTGAATAAACTATTAAAAATGAATTAGTATACCTACAAAAGGTAAGTAACTGTCTACCAATTAGTATTTTTGATTTCTCGCAAATAGGTCGATCAATATACGATTCTGTAAATTGCGTGATACTGAACGTATACGAAGTTTGACTGAAACAATCAAAGGACATCAAAACATTATGAAGTAAATCACTTTTTTCATACTTTTTTCTTAAACATCTATACAGATTTGAAATCCGGCTGGATTACGCTTTATGCAAAATTCGATTCTAGGCTTAACATAGGCTTATTATACTGCGAAGTTATAGTATAAAAGTTAAGTATTTCGATAGTAAAGTCAGAGCTATAGATTTTGTCCCTTTTAACATCTTTGAAACCTCAATTTTTTTGGAGAGAATTATGGAGGGTCTATCCATTTTATTTTTAAAACTACAGACTCACGCAGCCAAATTTTTAGTAGGACAAGTAAAGAAAATCTTCGAAAGATAAAAAAAGTCCTAAAACTTAGGCTAAATGCGATAATGAAGCATAAAACTGTTTCACTTTCATTAAAATATGAACTAGTTAACGAAGTTAAGTTAATTTTTGTTGTTATAGAGATGTGGAACAATATAATAGTTATAGAAGGGATCATGTAAGTAATCACCTTGTTTCTCGTATCCCTTCTGTATTCTCGAATAATGATGCAAAGTGTACTACCAAAGGTTTCCGTTAGTCTCTAAACAGTGTTTTCATATCTTTCAAAATGAAATTTACGAAATCAACATAACATGTGGAGTTTTTTTATGATTCATCAGTTCCCCCCGTTAACCGTGGCTGTCTAAAAATGCACTATAAGGGTCTGATTTCCGACCGGGAGATTTGGGCCTCACATACCGGCGTTTTTAAAGCAAGCTCCCCCCCCCCCCCCCCCGGGTGGTCAGATTGTTCAAATGCTATAAATGCTTCTCTTTTCAATAGGATGGAACGCGAATTCATGCATATGTTGCTGAAGTGTTCGGTCAAATTATTGGCGTTTGTATCCTACGTGACGAACTTGTAAGTTTCTTTGAAATATTGACTTTGAAATACCCTGTCTAATTTGTGTCAGCAAGTTTCATGCATTGCCTCTTTAAAACACTAAACATAAAACAGATCAATAGAAACACAAGTTAATTAATGTCTTGCTATAACTTCTTTATAGGAAACCAATTACATCAGGTCGCATTACAATATTGAAGATTTTGTTTATTTTCGACTACACGAAGGAAATCAACATGGTCGACTTCACCACTTCGTTCTGAACCCGATTTTTCAACATTATTCAAAGTATTTTATAAAGGTAAGAGATATTCTTAATCTGGTGGTTATTTTAGTGTTCATCATTTAGAAATGAGAAAACCTTTGCAATTCTACAGCACAAAAACCCTGTCTTTATTGAAAATCCTATAGAAACCGAATTGGACTAACAATCATTAATATTTTCTCTATCGAACTTCTAATGATGGTGCCGAAAACCATCTTAATAAATATTTTTATTAAAGCCGATGAAAAGTTAGTCTACCTGGTAGATCCGTTCTGAGCCTTTTTTCCCTACACTGTTTTTACCGGCACTGGATTCAGAATTCAGAGTAATTTGGAAGACAGGAAACTTTAAACAATGAACCTCAATAGTAATTTACGCTAATAAATGCGAAGTTACCCAAATAAAATTGACTCTTTTTTCCATTGTTTCCGTGATTCTTTTGTTTATGTTTGTGGTAGCTACTGCGCATGTGCACCCCTTCTCATGCTCTACTTACCCAGGTTTGAACAAGTGCTGGTAGGCCCAATGTAGAGCCAAAAAGCTTGGAACGAATCTATCGGGTAGACAGATTTAAAATATTAGCCATATGTTTGTTTCTTCTTTTTTCAGGAAGTTTTATATTTATCTCAAAAAACAAGTTTATATTATCCTTTGTCTCCAAATTTTATCACAAGTATGGTAAGTTTAGTTTATCTACTATTTTTGCTCCCGATTATTTAACCATACTCTCTGTGATTACAAACAAGAAACTGAATAGTTGAAAACGGGAAAGCGATTTAGGTGCATGAAGACAAAGAAAAGCATTGTCATTGTTAAAGGCTCATGTCAATTTATTAATTTAAGTTGATGGAAATTAAACATTTTCTTCAATGGGTAAAAAGTCTATATTTGCTTTATCATACATTGTTAGCATTAACGGTGAATGAGTGCCTATTGTATTGGAAAAGTGAGGTTACCATCAAAGTCATTCCTGGGGCTAGCAGCAAATTACATATTGCTTCAGTTTTTTGTTGCTATTCTTATCCTATCTTTTTCCTTCCTCCTCTATACGTGTTGTATTTCTTTTTTATTTTTGTTGGTTTTTCTAGGACAATAAACCGTACAGTTTGGTAACTTGCCTGAAAGATTTAGTTCCTATCAGGTAATTGATTTCGTCACAATTCATTGATATGTATGTATGACAAAATGATGTGGTGCTCTTCACAACATACTTCCTTTTGGAGTTCATTGTAGCTGAAACTGATATATAATCTCTTATCAGGATTAATATCTTCTCTACAAGCATTTATATACAATCCCAACCATTAACGCCCCAACTCGGCGTCAAAAATTAGAAATCTCAGATTACACTGTTATGTATTGTTTTCTAATTTTACAGTTTATTAAAGAGAGCATATAAAACGTTCTCCATTGGTTTTGATTGACTTGTTACCAATTTGTAAACTAAAGAAAATATGATAGATTATATTACAGACTTTGAAGTGAAAATTGGTATTACTATTAAGCAGCCAGACCTGTAGGAAAACCCTACTAAATACATACCAACGAAATAGCCTTTCCATGGTTTTGCTTTACCAAAGTTAGGCTGCCAGTCCATGGTGAACCATGGAACTTACTAAGTTATGCTGTATATATTTACAATCCCACAATTTAGAGCACATGCTCTAAATTGTCTAGAATAGTTCTAGAATACTTTGCGTTGTATTTCCCGCTTTTAGCAGACCAATCAGATGATAATGTTTGAAATTTCATCATTTCAGAGCACGAAGACAAATAGTTTATCCATTAGAAGAACTGGAAAAAAACGCTCCCACAGACGAAATACTTGAAGAAAAGGTGCTTATTTTTCTTTTGAAAACGGTTAATATTAACCATTATGGGAGTTACAAGAACCCAATACAACAATAAGTTGCACCGGAAGCTAGAAAGGATGCTAAATGGGAGTCAAGAAACTATTTAGTGCTTGGTTTAGAAAATGCTTTCCACCCAAATCAAAATCTCACGGTCTCTCTATCACTCGTATACGATGAAATCACTGCATATTTTACTCCTTTTTCTATCTTTGGCTCTCTGTGAAAATTGATGCTAAATTCAATCTTTTTAAATGTTTTAGGAAGCTTTTGCCTTGTATCATATCAACAGAAAATTAACTTTGGAACCAAAAGTTGTTGTTAATCTTCGTATCGTTGTGGTAGGAGCTTCAACGGTCGGCCTGTCTACAATTCAAACCTTCGTTTTCTGGTATGATGAGCTTTTTACACACTAAAGCTATCTTAGGCTGGACTAACAAAGCGTTTTTGCACTACTTTGTGATAAGAAAGTTGCTTGTCATTTTGCCTTTGTCCCTCAAGTCATTTTCTGAACATTGAATAATCAAGATTTACTTTAGTTTGCAATGTTTTATGACAGACTGCTTTGCAGTGGTTTAAAGCAGACTGCAAGCGTAAAAAACTGATTTGGTATTAAAACAATGATATTTACTTTATGGGTTCTGTTGTTTTTTATCAGCTTTAATGATTTTTCTCGTGAGTTTTATCTGATCAGATAGCCATTTTTATAGCAATTTGAATTTTTACGTTGATACGTTTGTGGAGCCATAGCCGATTGATTAAGGCGCTGGATGTGCTGGATGTGGATGTGCTTTCGGTAGGGAAATTTGCTAAGAACTATTACCTCTGTATAGTGCCCTGCGGCTTTTGAGGAAGGCAGGACCATCATTGATAACAATGCATGAAGAAATGAAATTATTCTGAGTATATAATCACATCATTCTTTCATCATTCTAAGCCCGCATTTGATTTTCAACAATTTGATCCTGGTTTCTGATGATGATGTATTCAAAACTGATTTGAAGTCGGATGAACTTGCCGACGCTTTCCTTCCTCAAAAGTATGTTCTTTGTTATTACGTAAACGTCATAGTATGTCAGTAATTTATTGTTTAACTATGAATTGATATCATTATTCATCAATTGCTCAATTTTTTTTATCTACATATCGACGATTAGTTCTAAAAACCCTTTTTCTTAATATTTCTTTTTATTCGTCTCGAATTTTCAAAATTATAAAATTACCGTAAAACCCCAAATATAGGCTAGTCCATATTTCATATAGTTCTATTTTATCCCAAAAATAATAGGATGATAAATAATCTGTAAAATAATAGTTTTTGTATTCAATCCTTTCAATTTTAATATACGCTCAACGTTTAAATCAAATCCCCAAATTTCATATTTTATCCAAAAGGTAACAACCTGCTTATCGAAAATAAGACCTCCGTTCGAAACGCAAATTTATGGGAAAATATTAGCCCATTGGCTTGTCTTCTGATTTTTATAACAGCTTTGTAACAGAATAACTTTTTAAGCTATTTTTGGTGTTTTAGCATCGATTACAATAGTAAACAAAAGCATTTGCAATCATTACCAACATGGGTGAACTTCATCAAAGGAAAAATGACAAGTATCGACAGGTACAATATATCAAATTATTATCATCATTAACGCTTTAAGAGTGTCTAACGTTAAGTTATCAACCTTCAGTTTCAGAAAACTGAAGACTGAAGTGAGATCACTTAGCGTTAGGCACTCTTACAGCATTAATGATGATTTGTTTGACTTAAGTCCCGTGGGATGATCATGGTGTATGTATGGAAATGCACCTAGACATTCCACCAAATTCTATGCCAGACTTTAAGTAATGAGTGAAAAGTTCGTAACGAAACAGAGTGAAGAAGTCCCGAAACAGATTTTAATTTGTATAATTATAAACAGGCAACAGCTGTCAATATGTGCATAGTTGATGCTGACCGATTAAAACATTATCCATCGATTAGTATGGTAATAAAATATTTGAAGTTACAAAAAAATTTGAACATTTCGAAAGTTATATTTGAAAGAAACGAATTATCATTCTTATTATTATCATTAAGAAAATTTAAGATCGCAGA